>CCAG010005904.1:0-38252 GCA_001077435.1 Glossina morsitans morsitans
GATTCGAAAATTAATTGTTGTTAACTATTATCGGTTGCCAAGCTTATGCATGTTTGCGATGGCTTAGGGGTTCATTTGCAACTGGGTTCTGTACCGGTTGTGGGTGTGGCTCTGTGCTAATTGTGTACATGCTTTTTTTTCTTATTCTCTTTTTTTCTTTTTTTCCTTTTATTTGTTTTATTGTACTTATACTAAGTTTTTTAATAATAATTAATTTAAGATTTACTTTAAGAGTCATTTGAACTCGACTGTCGTTTGTTTTAGTTGAGTTTCTGTATAAGTGGAATAAATAAATAAATAAATAAATAAATAAATACGTCAAGAAGCACGAAAAGAACCAAGGCAATGTATACAGCTACCACGGAAGCATACCCGCAACTAGTACAGATGCAAAGTGCAGGTGAGCACCTAAACCATTGCAAACATGCAAAAGTTTGGCCACTGATAACATTTAGGTTTCCGCGAACAACTCTGAACGCACTAAACAGCTCATAATTACATTTACATTGACTCAGCTTTATGAAAATAAAGTCTCTAGAGAAACAGTTAGCGACATTAAAGCTTATCTCACCAAGTAATGTGAACGAACCGGTAGTACCATTAATTAACTAAATTGGGAAGGAAACACCGAAAATTTTTTGTTTCTCAAGTGACATAAGGATAACTGAAGCAACCTACTTTCATAGGGAAGCAGAGGGACAATCCCGTCTTCATCCAAATTCGTAGGGGCAAACAGCAAGCATTAGTTTGGAATGGATTCAATTGAATTTACATAACACCTATAGGCAGGAAACCACACTACCGAGGCGTACTCAAGTAGCTTTTCTCTAATGTAAGAATTCTTCAGCTCTTTGGATCACCTCTTAATGAAATCAAGCGCGGACCTAGCTTCACTTAAAGGGAACTCAATATGCAAATTAAGACGTAATCTTTGATCGAATAGAATCCCTAAATCAATGAACGCATCAACGTTTTCCAACTTGTGCGAGTTAATGAAATACTCAGAGCTCAATGATTTGTTTCTTAAGAAAGACAGCTTTTTCCTTTTTTTTCAGATTTGATTTCATAAAATTTAACGAGCATCATGTAACCAAATTATTTAAGTCGGTTTGAAGCTAATACGATTGCGATTCCAAAGAGAAGAAAGAAAAAAGTTTAACACCGTCAGCGTACACTAAGATCTGGCTGGATTTAATCACCGAGGGGAGATCATTAATGTGTAAATTAAATAAAAAGGGTTCTAATTGGCTGCCTTGTCATGGAAAATTCATCGGAAGTTAAACAGAGCTTTGAATGATCTGTTACGCAGATACGAACTTATCCATTTCATTAAGTAGAAAGGAAAGCCATAGGCCTGGATTTTGAACATCAATAAGTTATGGGTAAGTAAGTCAAACGCTTTGCTAAAATCAGTATATACGACATCCGTGCGAGAGCCATTAGAAAAAATTTTGAAAACGTGGCAAATAAACTTTAAGAGATTCGTGACAATAGATCTTCTTTTCCAAAACGCTGGAATTGAGGAATATAAAATTTAATAACAAAAGAATTGGAATAAGTAAACTACTCTCCTAACACAAAGGAAAAACGCCTGATTTCAAGAACTGGTTAAAAGTCATTGGAATAACACCACTTAGCTCGACAGAGCACATTTTAAGTACACATGATGGAATCCCACACAGGCCCACAGCCCCAGGCGCAAAATTGCGCCTATATTTTAGAGACCGTAAACCATCTAAAACATCATTTTCTGAAACGAAAGTTAGGAATCAAAGCCAAGGTAGATATTGGCTATGGATAATTGACAGTTGAATCGGAATTAGCAGTTGAAAAATTTTGTCGGACTTGTTTAGCAAAGAGATTCGAGACTTCATTATCATCAGACGACTCCTAGCCATTGAAAGAAATTTGCGAAGGATATATGGTGATTTTTCTTTTAGAGTTGACAAGCTTGAAAAAATATCTAGGATAAGCAGTGAGGATCTTATCAACTGTAGATCTGCAATAATATTGGTGCTTGAGATAATTAAATATATGCTTTGATGCAGAATAGGCAAAATAGTCGTAAGAGGAGCCACTTTTCCCAAATTTTTAGAAAAGTTTTTGTTTCCTATTTTTGTAATATTTAATTGTCTTGTTAAACCATGGCGAGCACATTCTTCGAGGACGAGGTTGCTTGATCTGAACGGATGCAGAATTAGCTAGGTTTAATAAATTATAGAACGAAGACAGTAAGATTTCAATATTTCCAGCAGAGAAATCAAGCACAATGTTTGAGAGATGAGACTTAAGCAGTAAAATATTAGTTTTGTTAAAATCATAATATTTATTGGAGGAAGTTGGATTTCGCATTTTAGAGTAGTTCAACGGACTATAATGCCTGTAACAAAAGGAAATACAAATTGATGGATTATACGGATTCTCAGGTAAACTTAAAGGTGGACAGCGATTAACAACAACTATCCCCGGTAAGTTGGCAAAGCAAAGATCTAGCAGTCTCCCATTTCAATTAGGAGTACAGGTGTATTGAAATAAATTACAACCAAATAATTAATTGGAAAAGACAATAGCTCCATCATATGTTGAAGGGGACCATACAGCCAGAATTATCACCACAACACCAAATAACTTTTGATAAACTGAAGTTTCCCAATGCTATGACTATATCAGTAGGTGAAGACTTTTTGACCACGTCGCAAATGAGGCATATTTCTTATAACTTATGTTATCCGCATTTGGAGGAATGTACGAGCAAGTTACGTGTAACAGTTTACTGGCAATTTTCGCTCGAATGATAAATTCAACGTCAGGAAGGAGCAGGAAATTCAATTGAACAGGACGGGACTGCAGCAGATATGGCTATTAATGTAACACATTTTATATTGCAGTATTTTAACTCTTTATTATATTATATTATGTGGAATTTTAATTTACTCTATAAGTTAGCGTCCAGAAGATGAGAAGAAGAACCCAACAAGAATGCAACATTTCTTTGTATCCTTACGTTTACGCAACTCTCTTGTTTTGTGTAACTTTCGCAGTAAAGTCCGTCATTAGGCTTCTTCTTTAACGGCAATTTTTTTTAAATTTCATTTCCCTAATCGAAAAGCTTGAAGCGGAAAAACAACCCAAACGCATAACGCAAAATTACTTAAACAGATAATCTGTATACGATGGTAAAGAAAAATGTTTTGGTTAGCGTTTGTTTAAATTTTTTTGAAAATACGAAATTTTTTATTAATTAAATTTTTCTTTTTTAAGTTTCAAAACAAAGAATTACTAATTCTTATTGTCTTGGTTGCTTAATTAAAATATATGCGAGCGCAATTTGAGGCCCCGCAAAGGCTTGAGACATAAAAATAAAGTGGCACTAAATGAACAAGACTTTCATAAATTTCTCAAAATTTATGGTGGAACAAAACGTAAGTGTTTGATTTCGCCAAAAAAAGAAAAAAAACGCTGTTGAGAATGTTACACCTTCGTCCTCAGGTGAGGATATGGCTGTTGATATCAATTATTTTCAATATAATCAATTATTTTCAATAAATTGCAAGAATGTGATAGGTGTGAAGATGGAAATAATTTAATCTTGCAGGACAAAAGTGTCACTCCAAATCAGACGAACTTCTATGATGTCGAGGCATCTGGCGACTTTTATTATTTAGTTACTTTAATTTTCATGGACTTATATATCTCAGAACATTTAGCAACGGTAAGGCTAAATTCTCTCTTGACAATGTTCAAAACGCTAGCAACTTCCTTAAAGGCAATAAATTGCAATTCAAATTTCTAAGGGCATACATCCCTTGCAATTTCACTGCCAAATCGGGGATAGTGCGTAACATTCCTGCCTTTGTTAGAGAAAATGCAATAATGCATAATTCACTTTGAAATACAAATCCAGTCTATTACTAAATTGTATTGTCGCAACCTTCCGACAACTCCCATAAACACCGTCAAAAAGCCATCCCAGGAACCGTAAAATTTAAAAATGTATTTCCAATGTGGCAGATTGGATTCTTGATTGTGGCAAAACTTCACCATGTCTTTCGAAAAATTTTACTGAAACGACATTCCAGATATGTTCCTAAACTCTGAGAGAATTGATGTGAATGTGTCAGATTTATAACTGTTAAACCCCATTTCGGTCCATATATGCCATGCTAATGGATGCGATGGTGTCACCATCCTTATTGAAAAAAGAATATTCTTTAAGAAGATTCCGTACAAGTGTTCCGCACAAATCTTTTACTGTCACATATGTTTTGAGCCTAGCGTTGTAATAGTACCGATTCCTAAGTTTGGAAAAAAATCTTGATGAGCTCGCGAACTATGGGCCTATATCTCAAGAAAGACAGATTTATGGAGTTTTTGAGCATCCGAAATCTCATTCCTCCTCGGTCGTTTACGCAACAAAGGATATATCCACCAACGTATATATATATATATATATATATAAGTTAAATAAAAGCATATGTTTATTGATTGAGTACTTGACTGCAACTGTTTTATTAGTTATAAAATTTGCCCAAAACTAAACGACTTATTCTATTATAAAAAATGCTTATCAGTTAGATTAATTTTCCTACGACAAACAGCATTCTTAACAGATACCTGAATATATTTAATAACCAAGAATTTTGGCATGACGACGTTGTTAGTATCCTTAGGGATATCTATCTTGGGGATTTTTTCAATTTCTTTAAGGGAGAGTATAATGCTTATAGGAAAAGCCTTAATGTGTAGCAAATAACGTTTCCCGATTTACTTTCAATATTTAAAAGCGCAAATGTCTTGGTGGTGTTCAAGTGCATTTCTCTGATCAATTGCAGAATGCAAGTTTCCTCGATGAGGAGATTTTCAATTCTAGGCTGTACTATCGCGGCTAGAGACTTTGAAAAGGTGGTTCCGAAAGTGAGAAAAGTTTGCCATTCACTCGTTTCATTGCAGAATTTGATAAGGTAAATACCGGTTAGATTATAAGGTTCTCGGCCTATGGGGACCGTGCCATTGAATCGGTTCAGTAATGTTGTATCAGGTAGTATCTCCTGTGCAGTGATCAAATGCGGGTTACTTATTAGGGTATAATTGGAGGGGTTGCTATGTATCAAATTCGGAAGACAATCGGACTTTGTATATTGCAATTTTGTTAACGCTTTTCTATTTATTTTAATGCCGAATGTTTTTTTGTTACACACTAATAACTAATTATATTTAATTACATTACATTTCTGGTTTTGCTATAAGTTGTTTACACGGGTCTTTATCTGCTGTTACGATACTTATGATAAAAAGGAGGGACTTGTGGTTAGTAGCTAATTTGATTTCGCTAAACTCGAAAGATTCTCGTATATTTACATATTGTTACATTTGTGGTTTCGTAAAAATTTATTGACCATATTCATTTCGTTACTGGATAAATTGAAGGAGTTTACGACTCCTACTTTTGGTTAACGTATGGCGTATTAACGATTTCATCTTTTAGAACGTGTAATTTATATTTCAATTTAGCTATTGAAGCATTTTTCTCTAGTGTTAATTTCGCTTAGTTCTATGATGAGCTGGTTCTTGAATGCATTTATTGGAACATTTGTGTGATGAATCAGGCTTCGTGTGGAACTTTCACTGCTGTGTTGCGTAGGACGTATTCCTAGTATCTTTTGTGGGGGTCTAGATAGCGCGTCGGCCGCTATATTCTTTCTGCCGGACTTATAGTACAGTTCACGGTAGTATTCTTCTAATGTCGCTTTCCATCCATGTCAGGGGCTGAGGGTTCGTGAAAATCTTCCCATATGCTTCACCGTAAAGGTAGTTTCCCAGACTTTTAAGTGCCTATACGATAGCCAACATCTCTTTCTCGTTTGTTGCATAATGTTCTTCGGCCTTGTTTAGAGTCCTGAAGATAAATGTGATTGGTTTACCGTCCTGTTCTAGCACAGTTTCAATCGCGTATTTTGAGGCGCCTGTCGTTAGGTGAAATTCTCTTTCGAGGTTAGGGTACGCTAGCATGATATCTTCTAACTTTAATGATTTCCTTATTTTACCGAGTGCCTCTAATGCTTTGTCATCCAGTTTTATTGATGCTTTGCTGGAGATTGATTTTGACATTCGTTCTCCTTCCCCTCTTCAAAGAGTCGTTAAGGGCTTTGCTAGTTTAGCATAGTCCCTGATAAAACGGCAGTAAAAGCCTGACATGCGTAGGAATGAACTTAAGGCCTTTAGCGTTTTTTGGTTTGGGCAGTTTCGATTACCTCAACTTTTTGAGGATTTGCGCATATTCCCTCCGTAATGTGTTTCTATGTCTTTGGTGAAGATGATGACGTCGTCAGACGTAGCATATCTTCTCAACATATTCTGGCAGGATGTCGTCTAGAGTCCTCTGGAAAATCGATGGCGCATTTCTTAATCCAAATTGGAATCGCGTGAATTCGTATTTCCTGTTGTTAATTGAAAAAGCTGTTTTCTCAATGTACTTTTCTCTTAGGGGAATTTGGTGGCATCTGCTTTTTAAGGCTAACGTGGTAAAATATTTGTTTTTACTTAATTGTGAAAGGAGTTCATTAATTTCCGGGATTGGATGTCGGTCTGGGATTGTAATCACATTTAGTGTTCTATAGTCAATAACCATTCTATACTTGAAGCATTCATTTTTTTGGGTACTACTAATACTGGGGAATTGTATGGGGATTTCGACGGCCTTATAATACCTTAATCTAGTAACTCTTTGATCTTTCTTTCTATTTCGTCTTTGAGGTGCATACGATATGGATAGTTTCAGTTGTTTTTCTTATTACTCCTTTTACGGTTATTGTAAGGTGATGCTCGCGTTTGGTTCGGCCAATAATTATAAAAATTCCTCCACTAAATTGTTCATGTTCCGCCTAGGTGTTCATATGGCCAGTCCTGATTAAAATGTTTCTTACAGCGTAAGATTCACGTTGTTTTAATTCTGTATTAATTTTTTTTGTATGAAAGCTTTCGGCTGCATGGATGACAGCCGATAGTTCTTTTAGTGCGTCGTTTCCCACGATTGCGTGGAACGATGTAAGTTCGCGAAGAGAAAAAATTTGATTTGTTAATCCGAAAAGATGAATGAAAGTGTGATGAGAAATTCGAATTTTCCCACCGTAGAAGGTTTTATCATTGAGTATTGAATTTGATGTAAGGGAGGATTGATATAGTTTTTGTATGATCCCGTGTACACTAATATTCGCAGGATCTTGCTAGTCTTCGTCTTTGCTTCGAAGTAGAGAGAATGTCATCGCATAACAAGACGCGGACCTGCATGTCATCCTAGCTGGACGGACACAGACAATAAAAATTATCTAGACCACCTGAGCGATCATATACATGTTAACAACTCGTTTGTTTTTCCGCTTTCTCTCATTGCCATGCCAATATCACCCCTTACTCTTATAACGATTTCTCAAGGGTTTTGAACTCGAGAAAGAAAATCTAAGCTGCTAGTTACGACGGCATCAAATGCGACATGGTTAGAGCCCTTTCCTCTAGAATAGGTGGTATCAAGATAATTCCGACACTGAAGTCTGGCAAAACCCACTATCAATGACTTCAGAACGATTGTTCATTGCAGTGCTACTTAAAATTATTAATTTGGTGCTTAGACAAAGACTCGTGGCCTTACTTAATTCCCACATTATCACACTATCTCGTTGTTTCGCATATCAAAAACAAAAATCGGTCAACATGTGCATTACTGAACTCTCCATGCTAATTAACAGTGAATAAAGAGCACCCAGGAAGATTATTTTGTTGTTCCCTGACATTAGAAAGGCTTAGCACTGTGTCAACCTCAAAACACTAGCAAAGACGTTGATACGGTTTCACTTCCCCCTTCACATACGCGTTTGGATCCTCAATTTCATATTGAAGCGCGTTCTGATCTTAGGCTCTAAATCAGTTGTCATGCATGGTAGTTTGCCTCAAGGCAGCTACTTAAGCCTCCTACTCCTACTCATCAATCTGTTTACGGTCTATTTGCACTAGCTGCTAGATTCGAAAGCGCACATTTTCCAATATGCTGATGACTTTCTACTGATTTCCATGGGAGCGCCCCTTAAAGCAAATTTTTTTTTCGAAGGATGTGGAAAACTGAACCCTTGTTTTAATGCAAGTAAGACTAGCGCAACCTATTTTGCAAAGAGATCAAACAAAACTATCAATCTTGTTATCAGTGGTATCAAAGTAAACTATTATAGGTCCTTTCGTTTTCTTGACATTTCAATTAATGCTAACCTAACAATCCAATAGCCAATTTTCCAATCATTACGAAGAAGCCTTCTAAAAATGTCGGCCCAATTCTACACTCAGCGGCCCGCAATCTTCCAGCCTATCTAGCCAAAACATATAGACCTTTGAAAATAGACACTTGGGGCGATGCTCTGATCTCACCCTCCTTGATCGCCGTCCATATTTTATTAGTTATCTCTGGCGGGCTACATAAACATTGCAAGAGGAAAAGCGAATCATCTTTTCTACAAAGTATTCCCATCCATATCCTTTAAACCCCTAGTGGACTCTCTTCTCTCGTCTTGGGAGATCAAAGTCCTCTACAGACTCAGGACCAACCATACCTATGACACTTTATCTAAAGATGATCCGAGCACTTGACAGTGACTATACCTGATACCTGAATCCGTTGAACATCTTATTTTTAAATGCAAAATATGGGATAATATCAGACTGAACTTTTGCTTTTCTCGTATCTTCACCAACTTATTTGATATTTTTTGTGCTCACGATTACTCTTATCTGAAGGAGCTAGTTGCCTTCATCAAAACCACCGATTTCTTTCTAATTTCATCACTTTTCTTTTGTCGATCTACTTTCCCATTTTTCACCAATCTCACCCAAATCTTGTGTTTTCATTCTGGATTTCATATCCGTTCCAACTACTCAACACTCATACTGAACTCACTCTAATTCTACTCTGGTGTGCAAAACATCGCACTCCCGACGCATTACTACCTGGCCCCTGATGGGGTCCAACGGTCGCCAACACGTTTTCAATCCTTGACTTGTCATGTTACTGGAGATATATACCTGTATATAAGAGATTTTTCTCCAAACGTCTACAGCAAACTAAAAATAAATAAATAAATAAATTAGTAAAGTCGCAAACCTTACAAACAAAATATTTAGATAGAAAATAGATTAGCTCAACACCATTGCATTCAGCCTATGCCCAATTTTCCCTAAAATGTCTTCTGACCCGCGAAAATTTTGAAAAAGCCGTATGCAACGATATGCATATTTTAATTTACGCAATTATTTACCCATTTTCGGGTAATCTTTCAATGTTGATGCTACTCTAGGGCCAAATAATATAAAATGAACAAAGAAACCGTTCCGCCTGATTTATATGTATTCATAAACATTACTTGATTGTTTAACAACAACATTTTACTTATCTGTTTTGGTTTTGTTTGGTATTTTTTTGTTTTTTTAGTTTTTTTATTATTTGTTGATCCTTTGCGCTTTCTCAACACTAGCGATAGCCATGACGTATGGAAAGATTGATGATACACAGTGATTACAAGCTTTGGCGAATTAACACTAAACCTAATGACATTTTATTATACATGTAATATATATTGCATATATATCTAATCCTATAATATATATACCTATTTCTACCTACGGAACATACATTTTTAGAAAGAAGACTCGCATCTGAAAATTATAAGCTACTTCAGTAACATAGATTGCATTACAAAGATATCGTTATTCAAAGTAAAATGAAATTATTGGTCGTCGCATTTTTTACAGATGAAAGGTTTCTTCCGTAAATATTTTCCATTTTTTTTACGTGTAGAGCAATGGTTTTCGTCTTTCTGAAATATATATACATTTTTTTTGTTGCTGTGTTTGGTGGCAATTTCTTCTGCCAATTGAAATAAAAATTGTTGTCGCGTTATTCTTTCTCCGGTTGTTTGCTTACATAAAATCCAAGCATTTATAGCAGCTAAATCCAAAATGTTAAAAAATACATTGACAGGCTATCTACGAGATTTGTATTTTGTGCTATACTTTCTAGCCATTTGATTTACCATATCAACACCAAATTTAGTTTTATTATAAAAAGCAATAGTTTCAGGTATACATTTACCTGTTTTTTTCAATTCTCACAAATTTGTTCTTCGAACTTAGTAAGAGCCCTTTTTGGTTCAGTTTACTTTTGTAAATTGCCAAAGTAAAATAGTTTGTGTTAAAAAACGGGCCATATTGTCTTTGTCTTTGTCTATGTTTCGTAGATTTGGCCAATGGAAGAGTTTCTACTAAGGTGGTTCTTTTAATTAGAGGTTTTGTTGCTGAGGATGTACTCACAAAAAAATTATCAGCGCTTATATTTCGTCCGCAGTCTATCAATAGTTCGGTGAGTTCGAGCACAAAAAATTCATTATTGGTATTGCTGATGGTCTCATGTCATCTTTTCACAAATACGGAAACCCATGCGCAACATATTTTCAATTCACAGTGCTAACCAGAATTTGATTCCGAACTTAGCGGGTTTGTTGAGAATAATTTGTGTTTGTATCTTGCTTTTGTCACAAAATAGATGTTCATCAACAGTAACTGGGTTTGCAGTAGTTTTGGTTATTTTCTATGAATGTATTTCATATCTTTGAGATAAGAGCAAAGTTGTCAGTCTGCAAACGCTGGCTCTGCTCGCTTCTTCTATCAAAACGAATAATTCGCATATAATTCGTGGGGAACGATTTCTGTTCATTGTTTGTGAAAAGAATGCAGGACCCCATTTCGTATTCCATAAATATGAAACATTCAAATTTCTTCTTTCATATGTATAGCACGTATTCAAATAGAATAAACTGATATTTATTTATCGTTATTGTTATTGTTATATAAATTTAGCCATAGAATAAATTCTAACACTATAGTCTTAAAACACTAGCATCTAAGGCTTTCGGCTTTATTATTATTATTATTATTATTATTTTTATTATTATTATTATTATTAAAAATTTACCGCACTTGAGATTTGAACCCACGACAATTGAATTGCTAGTCGAGACTCTTGCCTACTCGGCCACTCAGGCGGATAATATATTTTGTAATTTATTTGGCTTTTATTCGTTACACAGCCCTTTTAGATTTAAATCCGTGGACTTACAAACATCAATTTCAAACGCTCTTGAAAGTGTATCTGCCACAACGTTGGTGTCTCCGCGTATGCGTTGAACATCACTAGTAAATTGGGAAATATATTCCATATGGTTTGTCTCGAACTTCCACTTTTTTTAGATTGTAAAGTCATAGTTAAAAGTTTGTGGTAAACGCAGAAAATTGTGCACTCTCAAAAATATATCTGAAATATTTGATACCGAGGTATAACGCTAACAATTCACTATAAAAAGTGCTATATTTAGTCTCGGATGGGGAAAGCTTCCTTGAAAAGAATGAGAATAGTTGGGTAATCCTATTCACGGATTGTTGCAAGATGCTATCTAAAAGCTTAATGACGAAGGAATCGAACGTTTACATACATTTTCATTTATAGTCTTAAGATCTAACAATGATGTTCTATTATTTTATGCTATGAAGGTATAAAAGTACTTTATTATTTTTGAGGAGATGTGAATGTAAGATTTCCTACGAGGCGAATACAGTGTTTTTATTTATTTTAAAACAATGCTAGAGTGTCGCTGTAAAGGCCGTGGCTTTAGAAAGGTATTAGAAACTTTATTGGGCTTAATAAAGTTTCAGGAAATGATTAAGGAAGCTCAAATGAAAGGAACTGTGATTCAGTTGCTGGATATGTTTTGTAACACCCGTAACCGTAGGGAAATGCTGAAATTCTAGCCAAATTAACTGCCGATCGTTTAAGCGGACCAAAGGTAAAAAAATGACGTGCTATTTTTAATATATTTATTTAGTTCTTTAAAGGTCCGCATAAATATATATAAATTTTTGCCCGCCTTATTGGTGGCTGCTATCGTTGAGTTCTCGCAAACAGCTGTGCAATTGTTCGAATCTGTGCATGAACATCCAGAGCTACTTTGGAATGACAAAACGAGAAATAATTTTTCCAATGCTGTGGCTGATAATTCCGCAAAGCATGGCGTAACTTCGTTCTTTCTTAAATACCAATTCTTTGAAGCGGCTTATTTATAGGTTTTATACTGCCAAAAAATTACATTTCAAACATTTGGGGAGAGATTCAGAAATTTGTAGCGGGGCTTCATTAAAAAAAAAAATTTCTTATTTTATTTTTAATATTATTTACATGCAATGTAATGAGCAATGAGACTCTTCCCGCTATCTACTTATTTCTTTCTTTGTTTCTCCTTATCTCTTTATCTCTCTCTTCTCCTCTTCTTGTTCATTCCCTTTTTGTTTACATTGTTGTAGGTCTTGTCCATTGTCCGTTGATCAATTCTTCGTCCGTCTGTTACTGTCCCTGTCCCTAATCCGTTCCCACGCACTCGCACCACGCCATCCCCCGCCTCAGCTATGGAAGGCATTCGCCTTTACTTAGCCATTCATTTTTTTTTTGTTTCTTTTATCTTACCTTATCATCTAAACCTTAGTTTACCATTTATTGTTCCGTTGGGCAGGTCACTGATGTTACGGCTGTCTTATGCGGCCTTCCTTTTCTTTTTTTCAAACGGTCCTGTACTCGTCCTAAGAGTTGACCTCTGCTGCTTTTCTTTGCTTTCACTCTCTTCATCGACTCTCTCTGCGCCGACAAAACAATTTGTGGCCTTCATCTCCTCTGGATTGGAGGAACTTGGATGCCGTACAATGAATTCTTTTCGGTAACTGGAGGTAATATCCAAGACTTTGCTACGCTCACATCGCCGATTATTATATGTTTGAAAATATAGTTGTAATTATACGTCGCACTTGGCCTTATTGAAGGGGATTTATTAACTGCAGGTTATTCTACAAGACTTAACAAACACTTTAGTTCCTAAGAAAAAAAAAAAATCTTGTTTATTAAAGAACACCCCTTTGGCTTTCGTAATTGTTTTTCATGTATTCGATCTTGTTAAAATTCATACGCGCACTCAAGCTTTTTTTATTCTTTGTTTATTAGTAAAGGAAACTTATTACATACAACAATAAATTTCGAAAAAAAGTTATACATATTTTTAATATATGAAAATGGTTTTTCATGTATTAGATTTTGTTAAAATTCGTACGCGCACTTAAACTTTCTTTTTTTTATTCTTTGTTTATTAATGAAGAAAAATTTTTACACTCGCGCACAAATAAGATTTCTTTAACGTTCATCCATTATTTTATTTCTCTCGACTTGTCTAGTCACAGAATGAATGCAAAATCAAAAAACCTCATCGCATGATTTTTCTTTATTTCTTTTTTTTTCTTTTGCTCTCTTTGCATAGCTAGCGGCTAGCCGCTATTTGCAAAGAACCGCAAAATCATACGATGTCCCATAACGGCATGCCGTTATTGAGACATTTTTGGTAGAAACAGACCGACAGATCCCCCCCCTTAACTTGTTCGCGGACGTTACAAATTCTTAAGGACATAGGGTCCAATGAAGTAGTGTTAACCGGTGTTTATTTAAGACTGTTCATAGCTAATCCTGCCTGCCTTTCAGACTTTTTAGACTTTTTTGTTGACCAAATGAGTAAAAATGCATCGGAAAAAGATGTTGTAGATTTATCGGCCACCGCTTTAGTGGAACTATTACGTTCTCAGCCAAACTTGGCCGAGGATATACCAGTTTTAGGTCATATTCCGAAATTACTCAGATTACTTGCTTCACAACCAAGAAATACTTTATCAATATTACATCAATTATCATTATCAGAGGTGAGATAGATACAATGAGAAATTACGCATTATTTAAGATAATTTTGTGTTTAGTTTTGTGTTAGGGCTATTTTTCAAACTGAATGTATTTCGCCTTTAAAAAAGTGCATGCAATATAATCGCAATTGTATTGAAACATCCTGCGAGACTCTAAGTCGCTAATTTAAATATCAGCATGTAAGTCAATTTACTTTACAATTTAAGTTGTCTTATAAAGTCTATCTCGCTTTTAGGATTCTCTTATAAGTTAGTCTTTGGAAGTAGGTTTAATACCATTCCTATTGAGTTTGCTGGACAGTCGCTTAGATTATGTTGCTGTTAAAACACAAATAGTAGCTGCATTAAAAGGCATGAGACATAACCTAAATTACGATGATCGTGTTACACAAATATTATTAAAACATCCAGTGTGGTCAGAATTCAAAGACCAACGCCATGATGTTTTTATAACGGACACAAGTATCAGAGGGTATCTAACAGGTAAAGGTGAACAAGAGCGAATCACAAGAAATATCTGAAAACTAATTTCGAGAAAATTTTATAGGCTTAAATTCTGCAGCAGGCTACCTCACGCAAGGTCCAGCACAAAAATGTTGAAGTCTTGACCTCACCTCCACCTATTGATCGTGGTGACCCCTCAGCTCGTCTCCCAGAGGACTAGTAAAAATGTGTTATTTTTACGCTTTCTGTGTATATTTATTTAATTTTTAGCATTACAACCACAAGAAACTTACAACTAAAAAAATACATTAACCTATTAAGCGCGTGTTTTGTAAGTTTAAAAACAGAATAAAAATTATAAATTACAATACTTATCATTGTAAAATCATCTCTAAGATCTAATCATACAACCAAATTTTGTAACTTTTTAAAAATAAATATTGCATATTTCCTAATTTCATGAAAATTCAAATTTGATACTCATGAAAATCCAAATATAAGCAGTGAAAAAATATAAACGATTTTAACTCATCATCAAGCACAATATTACACTCATATAATCGACGAACGAGGCGAGCGCAGTAGCCACATAGCGCCAGCGCTCTATGTATAGATGGACAAAGAGAGCATGTTTTTCATTTGCCATTCGGTAATTGAATCAATATAATGTATCAAGTCCACATTATTCGTATAACGTATATCGAAATGAGTGAAATGAAAGGAAAGTCTGAAAATAATATTTTGTATTAACTTTAACGCTCATGCGTACCTCTCAATTAGGTATTGAAATATACCATAACAAACGATCATTATTGGGATAGTATATAAAATAGGCAGAAATATGAATACCATTAAAACGCATAAGTGCATAAGCTTAAGAATGGTAGGAAATGGTAAAGGCAAAAAACCCAAGTATCTAATAAATGTTCGACATGTTAAAACAAAATTATTTCTATTTTAGCTGTCAGCGGCAAAAATGTTTTCTACAATACCGATTGGCGTTTAATGAATTTCCGAACGCTACTGCACACGCTATGTATGTTACTTGCGCGGAGCTGTTAAATTTGCCCTTGGCTCCAAAAATTGTAGCTGATAATGTAATAGATGTTGTTCTAAAAGTTTATGTTTTAATATCCTCTCGGGAAACTCACAATTACATAAATGCCATTAGCATTGTTTTGGCTGAGTTGCCAGATACATATTGGTCAGTAGTATATGAAGGTTTACAAGAAGTTTTAAATCTACCGAGAATGCTGAGGTGGACATATCGATTTAATGTCTTTGAACTTCTCAATTTCAGAACGGTGCGACAAACGATGGTCGATAAAACTTACGCAGCTATATTAGCAGTGACTCATTCAGTATTTCATCATATGGGTTGTTTTAAATTAGTCACAATAACTAAGTAAGCTTTTAAAAAATTTCCATTTATTTTTTTTTATTTTTCTCATTTTGGTTAGGTATATCAAAGAGAAATTGAAACCTTGCGTCCATACGGAATCCCAATTAGTGTTTCTGTATCATGTTTTTGGTCCATTTTTGCAACATATTGAACAAGAGAAGCCCAATGCTGTAACTGGTATAGCTATTTTATTATATGAAATGTTAGAAGTTGTTGATAAACATGATGGACCAACACCTTTAGAATACATGGATCCGATATGCGATCTCTTATACCACATAAAGTACATCCATGTGGGAAATATCATAAAAAACGAATCAGAAGCTATTATAAAACGTTTACGCCCTGTCTTGCAGAAATGTTTACGCTTTGTAACCTATCTTAATATCAAGGACAAGCACAACGAAAAACCAAACGAAATTCAACACACTCCAGCAACGAACGTGAATAATATTACAAGCTGCAATCAATTTCCTGTGACTCAAAGTTTTCCAATATAAACGCACAACAACAACAACCGCAGCTTCAGCAGCTACAGCACCAACAACAATCGCAGATTCATATACAAAATCTTAGCCAAACAGTACAGCAGCCTCAACCGTCACCCATATCATAAATGGGTGGCATTAACCGTTTTTATTTAGCAAAACTCTCGAGGAGAATATCTGTTTAATAAGCTTAAATGATTCGTTAATGTTTACATATCAAGTAAGAATTTTATCTTTAGATTTAATTGCCTTGTTATGTATCGGATAGGTAAGTTCTGCTAATCTAGGGATATGTCTATGAAAACAATTCCTATGAATTTCATGAAGATCATTTCTATAAACTTTTGAGCTTATTGTACTGATTTCGGAAGTTCAAAGTCTTTAATGGCAGCTACCTTTTTTTGAGAAGGTTTAACGCCTTCTTTAAAAATATTGTGACCGAGTAAATCAATACTTGTTATCCCAAAAGTACACTCATTCGGTTTAATGTTTAAACCATATTCATTTAATCTACCGAAAACCCATTTTAAATGTTCAAAATTTTCTGTCTCCGACTCAATGGCAACTAGAACATTGTCGACATAGGAAAAAATAAAATAGAAGTTCCTGAACACTTCGCTTACAAATCTCTGGAATATCTGCGCAGAATTTCTTAATCCAAAAGGCATTATAATAAATTCGAACATGCTGAAAGTCGTGGTTATAGCCGTCTTATAGATATCCTCTTCAGCCGTCGGAATCTGATGCTATACCAAGTGTAGCTTTGGGAAAATGCTTTCAGTCCCTAAGATTCAAATTATGTCGTTAACATGCGGCAAGGGTAACGATCAGGAATAGTAACACATTTCAATCGTCCAAAATCTTCACAAGCTCACCACTCATCTGGATTCTTTTTGGGTAGCAAATGTGGTGAAGCCACAGGAGAACTGGACCATCATTTTGGGCTCTGTTTTAGCAATTTTTACTTGATGGGTTGTAATGGTCTGATTCTGGAAAATTGCAGAAAACCTTCAGTCTTCAATATGTGTATTGTCGTAAGTTTAACCTGTTTTGTATAATCTGGCTCAGCGGATAAACTTTATTAATAATTCTAAAAATGTATTTTCTAAAAACAAGGCAAAACTTTATAGTCAGGCAAGGCCGCCACTAATACACCACTGTTTAGTACAGTTGATTTTTTTATGTTAAATTAATATTATGATAAAATTTTCATCATTAGGCGTTATAGACCAGACTTTCCATACCAATTTGGAATACCGAAATACTACCATTTAGCCACTTTTGCCAAGAAATTTTGAAAAATACAACTTCTTTCCATATAGAAAGTTTTCACACTTTATACAAAAAGTGGTCGAAAAAGTGGAGCGATCCGAACCAGTTTCAATAGCGTTCGTCCTTGGGTCAAAACACGTCACTGTACACGCGCAAATTTCATTAAAATATCTTAAAAATTGCGACCTGTAGCTTGATTCTGAATCGATCGGTATAATTAAAGCTGGGTCTATCTTGAGCTCTTCTCCGTGCTACATTCGTCCGCAGTAACTTAATATTCCCTTTATCATAAATGGTGTAGGTTATAATAATTTTGGCAAGCAAATTTTGCGTTCAGAAGCTATGACATTAACAGATATTTTAGTTAAAAAGTCTACTAAAGGTTTATGTTTATCAGCAACTAGCAAACCGTACCTCTTGAGGAAATCAACCACAATGATCTACTGTGGAGATTTCAGCAAGCAAAAACACAAACGGAAACTCATGGCGAAAAATCAAGTTAATATTTAACAGTTTCTTGTCAAATATATTAATGGTTCAACCATTTACTGCTGTCAAGATGATATCAGACGATTTTTTGTTATTTGCAAATTAAAGAATTTAATTTATTTTTTCTGCGAAATACAAAAACGCTAAGTGGCGCATATTTGAAAGGTATTTAGTTACCCGCTGCAACTATGCATTTTTTCCATCTTAAAAATATTGTTACGAAAATCCCAAATCCAGTTAATGCTAACTGATTGACTTTTTCCAAGTAATAAATTCCCTAGTGCATATTCACTTCGCGTTATGCAGCTGTCGGCCGTCGAAAAAGATTAGCAGAAAAACAGACAGGGAAAAACCCAGGTGTATGGCGTGCGTGGCGTGCATACAGCTGCCGGCCGAGGAAAACGATTAGCAGAAAAGCAGGCTAACGGATTAAAAATGAAGCCATGAATAATAATAACATGATTGTAAAAAGGTACGTAAGTAGACTATTTGTGGAAGGCAGTGAGTCGTACGAGAACATTTGAATCGGACAAGAAGATATGAGTCGAAAAAGAATACTAAAGTTGAGAAGTTGAGAGAATTTTCGAAGTAAAATATAAATAATCCTAGCCTTAAAGAATAGATTGTAAATAAAGAAACTTGAAGTTAACAGAATTCTGACGTGCGTATTTCCTGACTTTCTCACTAAACCTGTAGCGGTCTCTACAAAACTAGTTGGGATTTCTTCTGAATAAAGACTTATTACGTGAACGAGATGTAAATCTGAAACGAGCTGGCCTAGAATCACGCTGGTGCAACTGTGCTTTCATACTACCGACCTAAAGCATTAATTTGTTCAAGCCCTCACACAGCTTGAAATTCAAGTAGAGTTTGAATAGTTATGCTAATCAGCTCTTTAGTGTCCTTCACGTTCGAACATGTAAGTGCGACGCTCAAACTTTTAGGCAACTTTTTTAATCGAAGCCTTTTCAAACGTCCAGGGGTAAAATTAGATCCACCAAGAACGAGGAGACTTCGATAGAATTCCGATGGCTTGCGATTACCCATATCCATGTTAGACAAAAGTTTTTCGAGTTTCGAAACTTCACTCAAAGAATTCCTTTTGATTAAAATTTTTTAAATTTCTGATATTTGTTTGTGGCCAGAGCATCTCGAATAAAATCAATAACTCGTATTTGGTTGTGTTCTTGTTGTGACACCTTTCGAAGCAAATTGCGGTTCGGCTTGGATAAACCAAGTCTCCGAACGATTGGATCAAATGGATGGCAGTTTGACGGAAAAAGCTAGAATTTCCCTATTGGCTGAAAAATTTCATTAAAGTCGTGTGTGTGAATATTTCTGATGTGCGAAGTAGTGTCTGTATTTTGTTGTGTGTTGCTGTTATCACATATAAAATATATAATGTTACTTGCGCCGCTGTTAGTTACGGTAGTGTTTTGTAGAATTCGCTGCATCTTGTGACCGGAGGGGAATTACACTTTTTGATAGCAACTCAATTACTATATAATTGTAAATTTTAGCAGCTATTTAATAACTTAAACACAAATTAAATTTCCCATCCGCAATATAATTTAAAATATTTAATTATTGAATTGAATACTGGTGATGTTGTTATTTTTGTTGTAACTTCTGCTTTTTCTGCGTTTTATTATCATTTAATTTTAATAACTTTAATATTATTTCTTATGTTTGTTATTAATTGCGCCGTCTTCTTAAAATGGTGATTACTGATAGTAACTCGCACGCACTCACACATTTTGTTTTTACTTCCGTTGTTTTACAATCTGCAAAAGTTTATATTTTAATATGACGTCTTTGCTAATATATATAAAATTAACACTTGGAGTTTTCGAGGCACACACATTTGAAAATTGTAGTTTCGTTTCGATATATTCCATCTGCATCTTATCAACATTATAAGATGCACTTTTACGTCTTGGGAAGATATCTAACAATCGACAAATTACTAAAGAACGTTACATAAGTTGGGTTAATTCTTTTTTTAATTTTTTTTAGCGTCACTTGCTGTCTTTAATATTAAATTGTTTGTTGATATTTTAAATTGAATTGGATTTTAGTTTAAAGCTTATACACAGGCAGTATAATTGACGGGCACGATCGCCAATTATAGCACGTATTCAAATAAAATAAACTGAAATTTGTTTAAAATTATTTATTTGTTGTTAATATAATTATTATTTATAACTAACTATAAATATTTTTAGAGAAATCATTTTCACAAAATCGAAAAGAAAAGAAGAAGAATTAAAAGAAGCTAAAGGCTACTTAGAAATAATTTTTACGTAGAGCAATAACATGAAACTATAATATGCAATACGTGCATATAAGATTGCAATAAAAGCATCTAAATCCACTGAAGTTCGGTTCCATTCGGATTCTAAAACTCGACGTGCTTCTAATTTTATGCGCATTTTTATAATTGATATATCCCTTTGGGCCTGAAAAGAATATGAAGCGGGGATCTTCCAGGTCCAGTCCAGAACCTTGTTGAATTTTTCCGAACAATTCCATCGATTCAAGTTTCAGTATTTTGATCGTCCTCTTCACATACGTCTTCGGAATTAGAGAACTCTTTTTCGCCGTTACACGTGTTCCTAACGTGCTCTTCCTCATTATTCCTGTCGATTATTTCGGAGTCAGCGTCCAATAGATCATATATATTATCGTCAGTTCAAGAATTTTACTGTTCTCTATTTCGAAGCAAAGTTCGCTTATATTATATATTTCCTAGAAAAGTTCCCCTTTGCTTTGACATTTTGTAGCTACATTTTTGAATTTGTGTTTGAAAATACGTTACGAATATTTGTAATGCCGCGTTGAGAACGAGTGCTCGAATTTGAATGATCGTTATGGGCGCTCGGCAGCCAACATAAAGCAAATAGGACATAAGCACATGTTGTCTATATATATTGTGAGGAACCAAAGTAGTCTCTCGTTTTAGCCTCACAGGTTCTTCGTCTCTGAGGGGAGTGCTAGAGTAAGTTAGGCTATAAGCCGAAGTTTTAGAAATTTGAGTGCTACAGTAAGTTAAATTAAGTGAGTTGGTCACGAGGCGACCAACGTAGTAGACGTGTCCGTCGAGTTAGTGCGGTTACAATGATGGTGGTGCTAGGTCTTTAAATTAAGAAAAGTGACCTTTGTGAAGTAGAGAAAGGGGAAAGAAGTGAAACTGAATTAAAATAAATGAGTCAAGGGTTTTAAAACGAAATTAATTTAATGTAATTTGATTAATGCTTAGAAAATGATGTAAGCGAGCTAATTTCAAAACGAAAAAGGGAAATATATAATTCAACCGAAATCTAACACAACACTTAATACGAAAATTTTCTTGTGAAACAAAAACCTGAATACACTGAGCTGCCGCAACACCAGGTTTTGGGCAAAAATAGTCCTCACTATGTTTATATATATACATATTCCCATATGTTGAAGCCAAACAATTTGTTGATCTATGGTTGAGTGGAATTGGGTGATTTTAAAGTGTTATGGAACATCCATAAACGTTGATCGCATCTTATAGTTGTAGAACTTACGATTAATTATTGAAGGTAAGCCCAACATATGCCATATCCACCTTAGCGCTACCGTTATTTCTCAGAAAAAATTGTCGATTTAATCTTCGCCAGTATGCCAGATATATATAATTTCCCGAATTGATTTACTTGTTCTTTCTGAAGCCGTTTACCATCCTACAATTTTTCTTTTCATTATATATTACTATTGAAAAGTTAATAAATGGTATCTCTTCAGTGAACTTAATTTTTCCTCAATTAACACCTGCTTATGCAATAAAGTAATGCAATCTGACTTACAATATCTATTTTCCAAACTCTATGGTTTATTAAATGGGGCCATTCCAATTGTCATTTACTTTACGTAGATTAAACCAACAACTCTTGTCTTTTTTGGTTCTCGGACGTGCTTGAAAGAATTCACAATGAAAAGAATAGGCTGTTCAAAAAATTTAAATAAAAAGCAAAGCTAAAAATTGCAATAATTGAGTCGCATTACTTTCCGAATCGGCGCGAATTTTGCACATTTTATGCGGCATGGAATTACTTAAATTTCCAATGAGTTGTGAACACTAAAGTGCAATGATGTTTTCGCGCCGCAAGGAAAATCTCCCGGAATTCCATATAATAATAACCGATAGAAATACTTTCAACTGTGAACTTGAACTTTTAATTTTAACATATATCTTTTTATTTTCATTTTATATAATACATTAATAACATATATGAATTTTCCTAAAGAATGCACAATGTTCTAAAATGAATTACAAATCAATCCCGGTTTTGCATTATAGAAATAAGAACCAACTTTTTAATATCTCCAAAACATCTTAAAGCGGATTTATTCCTTATATTATATCTTTTATCTCGATAAAATTTAGTTTGAAAGTGCAGGAGATAGCCCGATTATTATTTTCTCACTTACTCGCCTCCATTGGGAGACCTCGGCGAAACGTCGAGATCGTCTTCAATCTAACTGCCTTTATACAGGAACGTTTAAATAAAAATCACTACCCGTCATCTACTAAAAGTTCCAGACCCTAACAACTCCAACAAAGTAAGGGCTCCTGGCGGTTCACCAGAGGCATGTAGGTTTTCCTTACGTCATCAATTGTATCAATTTTTTCTAACAAGTATTAAAAAGCCGCTTTTGACACGCAAACCTCTTGCAGGCTCTTGTCTAAATATAACAAAACGTATATTTTAATTGGCTTTCTTGACAAATATATCAAATCGCTTACTTACAAATTTTCTAGTAGTATGAGAGGATTTGAAGCGTTCCGCACAGCCTTCCACGTCTAACAAGCCTTCTTGTCCCCAATCCCTGCGGTTCTCTACTGCCAAATGACATAACATAAGGAAAGGCACCGTTCCACCTGATGTGTACGTGTTTCTCAACATTATGTGGTTATTTAATAACAACATATTACTTTTTTTTCGTGTTTAGTAAACTGGACTAGGCCAGTTGGCGATCAGGCCAGTATATTCAGCACACTGATGGATGTTTATTATTTCGGTACTCCATTGCGCTTTATCAATGGTAGCTACAGTACATTATGATGCATGGAGAGATTGATGATACACAATTGATTACAAAATTTAAAAAATTAAGAATATCAATAAGAAAAAAATCGAAAGAAAAACGATAAAAATCGAAAGAAAAACGAGTTTGTTTACTTACGTGTTATAAATTTAGAATTTTTGTCTTGATTCAGCTATTTGTAAGTAAACAATTTTGTTCGTATTTTATTTTCAATTTACAGCTGTTTTCTCTTACAAACACATCTCAAACTGATTGAGAGCAACCAATACTAACGCAAAGCTATGACCTGAGTCATTTGGTTAAAGATGGAGGGGTGAAAGTGAATATTTTTTTATAACGTACAAGTGCTTAAATGTTTTTTACCTCAGGTTAACTGGTGCATGGATGTTATATGTTTCAGTTTAACTTTACCACTGCAAGAGCATGAAACTATCAACCTAAGAGTGTTACTCTTTCACGCACATGTTTCCCAGGTTTGCCTAGCTGGATAGAAATTTCGATTTGTTCCCCTTGCTCTTTTCCTTCCATATGGGAAAAGGAAAGGTTCTTGTTCTTTTTATTTACCAACTCTGTATATCTAGTCAAACTTGTAGGATTTAAAAAAAATCCATTGCATTTTCAAAATAATTATAAACGAAGAAATGATTTTTGTATTACTTTAGTATTTAATAAATGCCGCATGTTATATTAACAAACCTAAAAGTATAGTTTACGTAAGAAAATTTACGGTTACTTTGGTGGTTCCCACCCAAAAGCAATACAACGGAATTTTCATAATCTACAAATTTTTCTGCTTCCTTGACTTGTTTCTTAGTCTCTTTTTCATCCTGAGTTACGTCTACAAAGTCATACTGACCCGAACTCGTGGCTAATATGGGGAGAAACGGATAGAAGTTGGCACCATTACAGCAATTGACTTGTATAGGTAGCTACAAAGTAAATTCCTGTAATTAAAATTTAACGGAGACAAACTCAACATACCTGGGCCGTTTTTCCGCAAACTTCCAAATTCCATATCGTTAGTGAACCAATTGGCTAGTAAACCATTCACCTTTCAACATAACGTTCAAAAACATGGATCTTCCGTAAAAAAAAAACCAACACCAAGAGTTGCACCAATTATTTTCCAGTCCTAATGTATTGGTTTGATGTATTGATTTGATATACAAAGCAAAGTAAATGTACTCAAACGAATCTGTGCTTCATGATTGCCTAAAAAAATTCTACATTGTTTCTTTAATTTTCTTATCATCTTTTGTAACGTCCGCGAACAAATTTAGGGTAGGGTACCAAGTGGTCGGTCTGTCTGAGTTTACCACAAATGTCGTAGTAACGGCATGCCGTTATACGACATCGCGTGATTTTGCCATTTTCCTTTTTCTTGTCTGTTTTAAGGATTAAAGCGATTGCAATTTTTAATTTCAAGATCAATTCTTATAGACTCATAAAGTGAAACGGACATGAACAGTTCAAAGTAATGTGACGTTAAATAACGCAATAAAATGTTGTTTTAAATTGTACGGAATTGGTTAATAACAAAAAAAAGAACCGAAATAAATAGTTTAAACATAACTTTCATTAGAAAAAAAAAACTTTCAAGTATTAAATTAATTCATTAAAATATTGCAAACTTATGTAAAGTCAGTTAAGTGTATCTTAGCTAAGAGTTGAATTTTATCGAAAGAAAAACTAAGAACAATACTATATAAAATTTCAATATGTGATCACTTTTATATACATAGTAAAGAAACAAAAAAAAAAAAGAAATAAGAGAAACAACAAACAAGAAAATAACAAAGACGAAATCATATAGTGGCTAAAGAAACTGGTGTCGATACGTTGAACTTCTATTTTTGTATTTAAATATATTTATACGAGTTGAGTAAGGAAAGAATTATTTAAATTTATTTATACGAGTTGAGTAAGGAAAGAATTGTTAAAACCTCAAAATAACAAAAGAGAAAAATAAAAAGGTTAAAAGCTCAAAAATAATAAAAGAAAAAAATTGTACCTAATTCATATTATGAATAAAAGAAAGAAAAGAAAGGAAAAAACAAACAAACTAAATGTGTTAATTCAATACTCGAACAGGAAAGAGAAACATTTTTAAATAATAAAAGACAAAAGTAAAAAGTTGGCAATAGGGATAGTAAATTATATATTCGAAGTAAACGAGTACAAAAGAAATGAACGCAAAACAACAGATTGGTTGGCTGTTAATGATCTGAAGGTTAACTCCACCGATATCGTAATCGACAACGTGAGGAAGCATTTAAATGATTGGCAGATTATTTAATAAAATTTGGTGAGGTTGCGACAAAAAAAGGGACGGAACAGTAGCAGTCAGAGCAGCAACAGCGGCAGTGACGTCAACAGCACCAGGCTTCCGAGCCAGCTACAATTCACCATACAACTTCCAGGTATTGTCACGATTGCATCTGTTTATTTATTTGTAAAATAAAAGGAAAATAAGAGAATGTACGAGTAGGTAGGATAAGCCTGCTGGGGCGAGGTATGGGGGCGAAGCGTGCATGAGGGACAGTGGGCGACAGTGGACAGATACAGACGAAGGAAGAAGGGACTGATGTACGACACACTGGACAGACCGGGTGGTGTAGTCACCTTGAAGGAAAGGTGAAGAAAACAAGAAGGAAGAAAATAAAATATGCCCGATCGTGTTTTTTTTTTCTTTGACAGTTTTATTATTGATTTAATTTATTTTATTTTTTTTTTGTAATGTGGTACTGCGGGCTGAGGGCACCGGCTCTCCCGGCACAAGAGCTAGCAAAAACAAACGTCCTCGTTACACTTTCTAATATAAATGAGTGAATTTGTGCATTTTTTCAATAATTTTTCACATATTTAATTCAAAAAATTCATATCATTATACAATTAAACTTATAACTTGTTGAATTGAAAAAGCGACTCTGCATTTGGTGCCATGCGAGTTTGAATGTATATGCTTTTGGAAATTGGTACCATGAGAGAGTAAGAACTTGGAAATTGATGCAATGTGAGAGTATGAATTTGGTACCATGTGAGTTTGAATGTTGATTAACTTTTCCAAGTCCATTAATAATTTTATTACCTTTTTATTTAAAATTAATAACGTGATTTGTTTGTATTGTTGAGGGTATTGCTGGATACATAATTTCTAATGACAATCTATTTTTTTTGTAATAAATCTATATATTTTTATAATATTTCTTATTTTTTGGGGGTATTAGGTTTATACCTTATATTATTACTTATGGGATTATTAATTGAGCAATTTTGCTCAAGCCTGTTTTGACAATTTTGAGAGAGCGTTTCTTGTACCTCTTGCGCTCAAAAATGAAACCTGATTAACACCATACGTAATCATTACCCAAATTTTTAACAATAACACTTAGGAGTTCATACTGCACTCAACCATACAAATATGCATTAAGCAGTTCTAAAATTATATTGTGCCCAATAAACAAAGATCGAATTTATTAAATTCGAAGTGAGAGTGACGATTAAAATTCCAAAGAAAAGAGCGACAAGAAAAAAAAAAATGGAATACAAGACAAAGCAACGGCAACAAGTAGATTATACGTTTTCAAATATATCTTATAAAAGTAAACGTACAAAAGAAAAAAAAAGTCTAATACGTAAAGATGTCTTCTGCAGAGTTTGCGACATGGTTTGCTTAATCAAAGAAGAGTAGATTTCTTTCTATTTTTCTCCAAAACTATGAAACCAAAAAAATTTGTAAGATGCAGATCGTTGTCATAGACAGAATGTAGCCCAACGACATTCGATGGAAGCATAAAACGTTGCAGCAGGAATACCCTACTTACTCATGGAGATAACTTTTGGGTATTCTGTTATTTTATTTTCTATGATTGGTATTTTATTATAATTGATATCATATTAGTAAAAAAAACTGAAATGAAGTTGCAAAGAAGCGACAATTGTGTGCTAGTAGGAAAGGATGGCGAATTAATTGTAGACGGTTGGAGGACGGACCATGATTTAATGGCCGGACACTCATACTTAGCGGGCAGACATATTGCAGGAAACGATTGGCAGACAGACATAAAATAAGCAACGGGCAAATAGCCAACGTTTCCGAAAAGAATTTTGCTTAATCGTTTTTTTCAATCCTCAATTTTTTTTTTTGGGTATGTACTCATTTTGCGATAATGTTTGCACCCCTCCGAAAAAGAAGCTTCATATATAATATACATATATTCTTGATTAGCATTAAATTCTGAATTGATTAAGTCATGTCTATCGGTCAATGTGCCCACGTGGTGCATGTTGTTCACACTCTTCTGGTCGCAAAGAAGACGATATTGAGGTAGCAGCACCGGAAATTTTTACCCGGAAGTTGGAATCGAAAATGGGACCAAATTGGTCAGAACGCAAGCTCACTGCAATGCGTAAACAAAACACAACTCCGTGTTTCTAAATGGTAGTGTAGGTTCTTTTGCTAGTTACTCACAAATTATAAACAACAGAAGGCTGAAATTTACTTTACAAAACACTCTATTGCTTATGTGAAAATCGGCTAGGCCCACACAAAGAACAAGAACATTGAGTCGTACAAGAATATTAGATTTAAGAAGTCGAGAGCATTGCCAAAGTAAAATGTAAATAATTCTACCCTTAAAGAAACAGATTGTAAATAAAGTAACTTGAAGTTAAAAGAATTTTGAGGGGTATCTCTTTTGAAAAGAATATCCACGATCTAGTGATACGGACATTAGAAAAACGAAGTTCGTAACCATAGTATAAGTAAGTATGCTGGCAAAGTATACATCGCTATTGTACTAAAGTTCAGGAATGTGCAATCACAGCCACTATAACTGCCATTTCCAAAAAAAAAAAAAAAATGAACCATATTAGAAAGCAATGTGGCTATACCATTTACGTACAAACTTGTTAAAGATAATTAAATGATGGAATATGGATGTAAGATGTGTTGAAGCCACGTTTCAAAATCGCGTTGAAACATATAAATTTGAAAATAGAAAAAAGGAAGACTATTTGATTCCGGAAAAAATTCTAACCGCAATCGAGGATAAGTTAACAGATACTGTACATGTTAATATTGAATTTAAGTGCGTATTATATTGCAAATAGGAAGGAAGGATACGAAACGGCAATGCATTCGTTTTCAGAGCAAACAAAAATGAACTCTAAGCGAGATAGTGGATGGACAATAGTAAAAATTTCTTATCTTAAAATCAATGTAAATTAACATCAAGCTACAAGTGGATCGCATTGCATACGTTTACCTTTTCAAATATACAAAACGAATGCAAGTTCTAATATACAAAACACTGATGATGTTTTAAAATAGCAATAATATCTGCTCTGTATTCAGTACATTTTAGAGAAAATCCCAATAGATGTTCATCACATAAAATTGCAAATATTGATGCTGATACAATGTTGACGAACTTAAAATTTCGAAGTTTGAATTTGCCATTATTCTTAAATAACGTAAAAGACTTTGAGTTACAAAATCCAAAAATAAGTGTAAATGTGTTTGGTCTCGAGTATAATCTTATTGTGGATCTATATTATTTGACCGAAAGAGAAAAACGAAATCATATTAACCCATTGCTACTGGAAGAGAAGGGGAAATTTCATTATGTTTGGATTGACAACATGTCAATGTATATAAGAAATTTTAAATAATAATGTTTTTTTAATGTTTGATGTGCTGATATGTGTGATTATAAATTGTGCTATTCGCATTTGGAAGAATATAGGAGCAAGTTATATACATATAGGCTATTTTTTCCCGAATGGCAATAAATTCAATGCCGAGAGGAATTCAAGTAAATAGGACGGGACTGCAGCATATATGGCAATTAAAACACCTTCACCAGTGCGACCCAAACAATCCTTTCTGAGAATCTGGGAAGAATTGTGAAAAAGTTCCGACGAGTGTAAATCAGCCTTTAACCAAGTCTCAGTGAAAGCCAAAGGAGAAAACTTCGTGCTTACAGTTTGGTAGATGACATTACTGGGCCTAAAGAAACATTTGGTTTTTTGAGAGAACCATGAGAGGGGGACGGCACCGAGGAATGAATATCTTTATAAAGGATCCAACTGGTGACGACGGTTTATTTAAAAAAATTTTTATGTTTTCAATCGGAACTACCATCTAAAAAGACGAGGTTGCTCTCTGTTGAGATCCTTTTTGATGGTTTTGAGTTTGTGTTATGAGAAAGCCTCGCAGCGTGAGGAATAGCTGTGGCTTTAGTTGTGAAAGTTGAAGCAGTTTCGTGAAATATGTGATTGAGAAGAACCGGCTTTGAAGCATCTACCACGGCACAAGCAGGAGACTTTCATCCATAGGCAGACAAGACCGGACGACTTTGATCCATCTGTGTATAAAAGATACCAACCGTTACTCTTCAGTACTTGGGATTTTTCAGCTATTAGATTCCTGAAGATGTAATTGAGAGTCTTCTTTCTTGTGAATAAACAGCGAAATGTCACAAGAGTAGTCTTTCAAAATCCATGGCAGTTTAAGACCAAAATAGCCCAAACTTTTTAAGAGTATGTTCAATGCTGTTGCGTGACTTTTGAATTTTCTTTGTTTGAATTAAGAAGCTTGTGGACGATTTTAGCTTTTAACTAGGTGTAACGTCCGCGAACAAATTTAGGGTACCAAGTGGTCGGATTGTCTGAGTTTACCACAAATGTCGTAGTAACGGCATGCCGTGACATCGCGTGATTTTGCGGTTTTTGAAAAATAGCGGTTAGCCGCTAGCTATGCAAAAGCAAAGAAAAGAGAGTAAAATCATGCGAAAAGAATTATTTGGTGGTGGTTTTGCTTTTGATTCTCTCTGCTGAGCTTGCAATGAAAATGATTTTTAAGAGAATAAACTAAGCAATGGAAGTATGAAGGGTAAATGAAGGTGAGTGGAAGGGGAAGAACAAGAATTTAGCCTGCGAAACTGAGGTTAGCTCAAGCTGAGGGGAAAATAAAAAAGGGATTGGGTTCTGTGAAGTTAGGGAGTGAAGTTGGAAGTTTTTTAAAAGTAAAGCAAAGGCAATGTGTGAAGCTTTTTTCAGACAGTTTAAATATTGTTTTTTGAAGGAATAAATGTATTATTAAAAATTATTATAAAGTAATTGTAATATGTGAGAAAACAATTATAAATCATTATGGAGAAAACAAATAGAAAAGAAAACAAATGAAAAATTAAACAACCACTTTGTCAAGATAAGACGTTGAAAATATGTGTGAAGCTTTTTTTCAGACAGTTTAAATATTGTTTTTTGAAGAAATAAATGTACTATTGAAATTATTATTAAGTAATATGTGAGAAAACAATTATAAATCATTATGGAGAAAACAAATAGAAAACAAAAAAAATGAGAAATTAAACAACAACTTTGTCAAGAGAAGACGTTGAAAATTATTCAATGGAAACGTACCAAACTTTAGAAATATTTGAACTCTACAACATAACATTGTGTGTAATGGATGAAAAGTCTGCTTAATAAATAAAGAAATAAAAGAAAAAAAAAGAGGACTACAAATTGTTTTGTCGACGTGGGTACAGCCGACAAGAATTTTCGTTATTAAGGGCGAAAGAAAAAAAAGGAGGAGAGCAAATCTTAGGACGAAAACCAGTCCGTTTGGGAGAAAAATCCGAGCAAGACATGCTGTAATATCGTGTGACCTGCCCAACAGAATAATTGATGAAAAGGTTGAACCACGGCAGCAAATGTCAACAACAACAACAAGATTGATACAAACATAGGCCGTTTATTAACACCAAATGATTTGGCAACAACAACAGGAAGGCATCAGCAGCGGTAGATGGTAAGCTAAGGTTTAGACAATAATGTTCTGAGTGCTAAGAAAAAAACGTGTGGCTAAATGAAAGATTACACCGCTGAGGCGGACTATGGCGTGGTCAGGTGTGCAGGGACGGAGTAGGGACAGGCACAGTTACCAACGGACGAAGAATTGGCCAACGGACAATGGACAAGACCGACAATAAAATAAACAAAAAAAAAAGGAAAGCCAATAGTGATTTAACTTCTGGGAAATGAGATATACAAATTAATACGAAATGTCAATCTGTCTCTGATCCGGTATTGACACATTTCTAAATCACTAAAAGTAGTTATTTAAACGATAATTTAACTACAAATTTTGTGAAAATCGTATACAAAAAAAAAAAAGTAGCAAAAGAAAGAAATAAAAAAGAAAAAAAGCGGGAAGAGAGAAAATAAGAAAAAAAAATAATAAAACCCCCGCTGTAAAATGGCGCCCAACGAAGCAGAACTGGACACTTTTTCCTTTTTTTATTATTCTAATTTAAAAGTTGGTCGCGCATTATACAAAATGGCGCCCAACCATTGTAAAACCCGATATGTTTTTAAATTAATTTCAGCTTAGTAGATTTTAGCCTAATAGTCTATACAAGTTGGTCGCGCATTAGAAGTAACAAAACAAAAAACAAAGAAAAAAAAGCGGGAAGCGTCTCATGAAAATAAAATAATAAAAAAAATTGATAAAACCCCCGCTACAAGGCATGAAAATAAAACGATCTGTATGAATGGTAAGGAGTTTAGCGTAAGGCTTGATGAATGTATATACATAATGATTTAAAGGAGAAGAACGTTTGGCATAACGTGGATGATCAAAAAGCTGTAACATGAACTGCCTGAATAACTGCTATGCAGTGAACGACTGCTATGTAGTTCAGCGTAACATTTGAGAAGCGTACATGCCTAAAAGATTTAAAGGGAAGAAGAAAAGATTTGGCGCAGCGACGATCAATTGGCTAAGCATAGATTTGTTGTAATGCTGCTAATCAACTGCTGGTTTTTTAAGAATATATGTATACTGCATGTATGTAGTTTATTTAACATTTATATGTATATTTGAAAATAAATTGAAATATGCGGTAACAATTAAGATATACGAAATACATATGACATAGACGGACTAAACGGTAGTGGGGTCGAAAAATAAGGGAGGATAGATTAAACGATAGTAAAAACGGAAAACTGAGTGTAAATGATGGTAAGGATGGATTTAAAGTTAGCGAACAGAAGGTGTATGGATACGAATGGATTAATGGTAATAGGGAACAATGGGTTAGTCATACTAAAAAACAAGTAAGAACGTTATAGTTGGGCAAAGCCGATCGCTAAACACCCTACACCATATTGTCTAACACAATTCCTATTTTTGTATGAAGTTACTGTTAAGGATCATCACAACATATTAAAACTTCAACTTTTCTGTTCTACAAAGGATCAATTTTCGTGAAAATCCTTATTAGGGTAAGAAATTTGGTACAGTTAATTTTTTTATGTTAAATTACTTTGGCATACATATGCTTGCGGTAGAGCTTTATGATTTTGCGCAGCCGCGCTCAGTCGCACGTATGACGTAAATTATTTTTTCCTCTTTTTTAAAGGTATTTCTGCTCACAGGCCGTAACCTGGAACATGCTGTAAGTCCGTCTGTAAGGCCCGTTGCCTACGCTGCTCGCTGTCCGTTGGTTCATTCTTTGTCCGCTAGTCGGTATTCCCTGTCCCTTACCCTCAATCACACGCACACCCACTCGTACCCCGTCTCAGCGGTACTTGCAGACTGCTCGGTTTGCCATCACCCTTGTTTTTCCTTTTTTTTTCTTCATAATTGATAATTATGAAAAAAATTTAACTGCTATTAATGTACTATTTGTGTTTCAACTTGCTTTTTTTTTCTTTTTTTTGACACCTATAATTAATTTCAACGGTATTTATATTTGTTTAACCATATATGCAAACAAACAGGCAAATAACCTAAACCATTAACATTAACATAGACATTAACCTAAAACTTACATAAATATTAAAATATAATAAAATCTCATACAATCCCAAGCACCACATCTACGGTGCAGCTAGTCGATGACTCGGTTGTGAAAGATGCTGACACTATTAATACTTCCCGTAGCGTGATCCATCAAATACCATTCTGCAAAAGAAAACACCCAACACGATGATCGATATGCTCCTTAGGGCTCTCAGCTCGACGATGATCCACCCTTGCAGACAGCAATAACGATTTTGTTTTCTCACCAAATATTGATAAAAAGAAGTTTGTCGAAGATGTCAATGCCAACAGTATGATCGATAAGTAACGATGCGAACTTTTCTTTTATACTATTTATTGTGTAAAATCTTATATTCTTCGGCCCTGATAATGGAATTTTGCTTTTACACATTTCTGTACATATAGTACACATATTTTATTCAATATTTTTCGTTTTTGTCCATTGTTCAAATTTCACGTTATTTTGCTTTTTGTTTCTTTCATTTATTTATTTTTTGTTTCTTTTATTAGTTTTTCTTCCTCTACATACCCGCAGATAAATTTATGGACTTGATTATTTTTCTTTTTTTTTCTTAAGTTTCTTTAATATCGAAATTGCTATTACTATTTGCTATTGGCCGTATCTTCAGTGCCGTAAGTTGCAAAAGTGCAATAGTTTATTTTTATGACAACAGTAGCATTATTAATGCTATTATTTCCTTTTTTACAATGCTCCCATTTTTTTATAATTTTTTTAACAATTATCACATGTTCCTTTGTACTTCAGTATTTCTTCGTGGATACATAAATGCGTAATAGTCCTTTAGTTTCTTCTCGATATTTCTTTTTAATGCGTTGTTCAATAATTTGTGTCTTTTATAGCACTATAAACATACTTTAGCAATTTTAATATTGTTAACGTCTTGAAATTTCAAGCTCTCACTAATAATAAATTAATATTTTTCTTTAATTATGTATTTTTGTAACTAAGCCTAAAACCTTTACAATCTTCGGCTTGAATTTGCCTTGAAGTTTGCTTTATAACTTCATTTTTTCTTTCCTCTCAAAAAAGCAATAGCAAGTTCAAACATAAAAGAAAAATATTCTCATGTCACACAGGCGGACTTTGGACTTTTCCTCTTACATAATAGCGCTTCGTGGAGTGAAATTTATGAATAGAGGTTCTCCATAACGGTAGGCCGTTGTTAAGATTTTACCTACTCTATTGGGAAAGAGCAATAATCAAAGCAGACCGAGGGAACTCCTGCTCAAATGTACGCGGTCGTTACATCTGTTTTTTCGTATGAACTTCAGTTTTCGTTATGTCAAGGGGTTCAAGAATCGCCCCAGCCGGTCCAAAGTTCGCACAACAATTTAGAATGTGCAAATATTACTACTTAGCCACTTTTATTGAGAAATTTTGAGAATTGCAATTTTTTTCCGTATAACGACTTTTCAGAACAAGGCGCTATACGGGGAGTAGTCGCAAAAGTGTATCGATCCGAACCATCCCCAATAGCGTTCGTCAAAACACTTCACTGTACACGTACAAATTTCATAAAAAATACACAATTTTACATTGACAGACATTAAACGGACATGTTTAAATCAATTCAGATTATGAATCTGATTATGAATCTGAATTGATCGGTATAACCAAAGGGTGGTCCGTCCTAAGCCCTTCAGCGTGTCACATACGACTGCACTAACTTGATATACCCTGTACAACAAGTGATGTAGGGTATAATAAGGAATTGTATACGTGCACATTGAATTTTTTGGCTTAATTGGCACATATTGTAATATACTTACTTTCTTTACATTCATAGGCATATACATAATGACCTTTATATATATTACCTATCCTTGTTTCTGTAATAAGGCCAACATATTGAATTGTTCTTGCTACGTAGGGATTAACGGCTATATATCGTAATATATTTGTTTTTGGTACCTACCCATACATGAATGATGATAGATTTCAATTGTAAGCGATAAACCTACGCTAGTAAATACAGAGAATGGTATTAATATATATATCAATATACACGTAAGATAATATTGATATAACAAAAGCATAAGATAGTGTAGTGTGTAGCGCATATCGACATATGCATCCACTTTGAAGTGCAGACAGAATTATGCTGAATATGCATAATTCCGTGGGAAAAAATAAAAACAATAATTTTATCGCACTTCAACTGGCTAAGTATTGCATTACGAAATGCAATACGATGCCAGGCGCCCCAATTAAAATAATTATGTTTAGGCTAGCATTAATTTTAGTTGTAAAATTTAGTATAAACACAGGTTAGAAAAATAAAGTAAGGCAGTTGTTTGGTACAACTCAAATCAAAGCGTTTAATTCGCAATTTTTTTATTAGGCGTTAAAACCCGTCTTCCAGAACATAGGGACCGTCTCTTGCCGAGCCATCTTGGCAATCATAGAGACGGAAAGACTTGGCGCATTGAAGCCGAGCAGTTAGAGATACACGTCACATTACACGTCACGTTGCTCTATACAAGAACACTAGGCGCCAATCATACGCATGAACTATAATAATTATTTCACTGGACAATAGCTTTTCATCACACTATAATAATTATTTCACTGGCCCAATACCAATTTCATCACAATAGCATTGATGTGTATATATACGTAAGATAGCCTATAGCAAGCGCAGACAGAGCACCTGCGTAACGAACACAGCGATATAAAAGAGCGTAACACAATACGCTCGACCTTTCATTTCGATTACAACAGCCAAGGAGGTAAGTGATATCTGAGCAAATAATTGTTTGTTTTTCGATTTAAATGATGGGGATAATTCTTTTCTTGGTTTTACTGATTGGGCATGACTGGCTCAGCTTAATCGTTGCTCCTGCACAACATATAGATACTTGACTTATGGATAGGGAATGACTGGCTCATCTTAGTTATTGCCTTCGTACAACGGTTGGCACCACTCTCTCTAATGAATTTTGGAAAAGTTAGGGACGATAAAAGCAACGAGGACACAGCTATGAACGAATGACTGCTCTATTGGTCAATAAAATTCGCTGCTGTAACATCTCCCGAGTATTTTGCAGAACTTTGGTATGTACGGATCGCGGAAAGTAATATCTGATAAAGTAATTACGAGTAAAAATCGGCTCGTGACTCCCCACCCTGGTTTTTTTTTCACTAGTACAAAATCGTGGTGATCTATCACAATTATTTTTATTCGTTAGCATGAAATCATAATTATCTTAACTGTCAACCAAAATGTTTTCATCCTAATCATAATTATCTATCAAAACTCCAATAAAAGATTTTGACATTGGAATTCATCGCTTTACTTTAGAAGAAGAATTTAGTAATCCTGAAAAAGACATCAAAGTAGCTAATTAAAGGGTTTCTAATAAGATAAGCAGCGTTTATAAATTTGTTATCAAGATTAACTTGCTGTTGTGGCAAATTGAGGTACCGCTGGTTTATATTCATTCTGACAGAACAAGTTAACCTTTACAAAATTCTTCTTCTGTTATTCAGCAAATTAACAACCGAAAATTAGCTAGGATATACTAAAAAAGACCCAATGTGAACACAAAGTTCTTTGTCTGGGTCTTGGTAAAGTTGGGGTCAGTATTTTTTGTATGATGTTATTATTTATTTATTTTTGTGATTACTTGATTAAAGATCTTTTTTTTTGTTAATTTTGCGTATTATACGTCCGTGTTGAGGCTATAAAGTAAGGATTTGATTTCTAATATGTAGAGCTGAGTTTTACCTGAAAGAAATGATTGTAAAGCAAATAAGACAAAATTACTGTCTGACACTATAAGGAATTTCTTGTGAGCCGAAAATATAGTGCTACAAGGGTGATTTGAGAAGTGGACATCTTTATTAATATTTGGAAACCAAACGCCTCTGCCTACAATATCGATCTTAGATCCATCAATAAAGATAAGTGAAAACTTTTCCATTTGGTATTGACCAAGTTCTGGTAAAGGTTGTGTACTTGTGCCGAAATAACTGTTGATTTTCTCAGTGATAGGAATTCAATTACTGGTCGAAAATGTTGATAGACTAGAGGAATTTTGAATAAGCTGTGTACGTCAGTTCCTAGAATGTAGAATTTATTACTTTTGTCAGCAAAAAATTTAAAAAAAGAGGCAAAGGAATTGAGTAATATAAAGTTGTAAATGAAAGGTAAATGCAGAAGATTCTCAAAACATACAATTTTTTTAGACAAAAATTGGCTAGTAAACGAAATCTTTCTTGTAGAGGCATAAAATTTCCCATTTGTTCCAAACTTAGTGTGTGTGTAGAATTCATGCCGCCAAGAGTCAGACGAAGGCATTTCCGTTGGTTTCTGCATAATTTCAGAAGGTCTTTTTTTGAGATATCCAATAAGAGTGAACAGGCGTATTTTTGTCTGACTAAGCCAAAATATTGTTTAATCATGCATGAGGGGTCAGAGCTCCAAAAAATATCACAACTGGATTTCAACACATTAATGAATTGAAAACATTGTTTGACGGTTTTGATAATGTAAACTGCTGCAAAAAGTTTCAATGTAGGACAAAGCCTAAAAAGTCGAAAGCTTTAACAAACGGGATGGAAGAACCATAGATGAGCAGAGGAGTAACCTTGGTGTCACCCCTTTTGTTGAAAAAATCAAGCATTTGGTCGTATTGACTGGAAATAATGTCGGGGGCAGATTGCAAATTACGCCTACACAAATCTGGATCAGAGCTGGAACTAAAAATGACAAAATCGTCAGCATAGCCCAGGATTGAGATGTTTTCAGGAAGGAAACTGAAAATTTTGTTACTATATAAATTTAAGCAAAGACGACTCAATATAGATCCCTGAGAAACACCTAAAAGATCTCCTTTGTACAACAACATCATTAACATGTTCTTCTCGAGAAAGAGTTTATATAACAAATTACAGAATTTGGTAGGGATATTCAAAGAGACGACAGATTTCAAGACGTTGATTTTATTGCTGACCACAAAATGACAATGTTGTCTTGGGCAGATCTGTTACGTCTGAAATCAAATTGAAAATTCCTGAGGATATGTTTGGACTCGAGATGCCATTCTAGACGTTACACTTTGTCGAAAACTCTTCTAAGGGTAGAAACTAAGGCAATACATATGTAAGAATTAAGATTAATTGGCAAGCTATTCTTTTTACTTAAAGTGAAGATTTGGAAGTCGTACCAGGAGGATAATTATATTGTTGTTAAATTCCTTTAATACAATTAATCCGTTTTCGATGTTTAGCATTGCAGTATACCTGAAGGGCTCCTCCTAAACTATGGCAAGCTCGCCGAAATTTGGGGGGTCCTACACAAAAATCTTGCCCTAGAGAATTTTTATAATTTATCAGTGTTGAAGTGTTTATAATTTATCGTCTTCAGACCAATAAGCATGGGCACACCCTCATCCATCAAAAATG
>CCAG010005908.1:0-35762 GCA_001077435.1 Glossina morsitans morsitans
CTACCATCACGTAGAGTAACACGACAAACTTGATGATATTTTTGCGGAAATTGATTCCGCTTTTTTTTCATTTACTCAAAAAAAAATTTCCAAACAATTTTGCAATAGCGTAACCTTCAGCTACTCACCGGCTTAATATGTAGTTCAGGGAGGATGTAAACACATAAAAGACCTTTCTTTCGGCGTGAAGATAAGAATTTTCTTTCTTTACTTTCTTAACCGCCTTATATGACGTTAATGCTATGCGATTGTGTGCGAAAGAATAAATTTAATTTATTATTCGAAAGCGTTGCTAATCGAATTGCGTTTTAATCAATTGAATTTGAAATTACGCAATAATAATGAAAGACGATATAAGAATAACAAGAGTAAACATAACAGAAGCTATAGTCGCCATAGAGCGAACCCCAATTAACATAGACAGTCATGGACAATTAATTCATCCATATTCTGCTTTCTATTCATACCATCTTCAAATTTGGAAATAATAGCATTATTCTGGACAACATTGCAGAGATGTCACAAGTCACAAGGCGTGTGCGTGAGTTAGCAACTTTGTTGTATCATGAAATTGATATTAGAATGTTTTACTCTCACTGTTCCGTCCGAATATCGAATCGATACAAAATCAGAAAAACTATAAAAAGAAAAGACACTATTTCCTCTTATGACTAATGGCCGATCGATGTAAATTCGTATGCGAGAATGGACGCTAAGTAAAGTAATTTAATTAATTTAATCAACTTTTTATTTAAATTTTTTTTTAAATTTAATTGTGCCACCAAAAGCACGATTACGATACACGATGTAATAAATTTACTTGTCTGTATGCAGCATCCATAATGACTTGACAGAGGCCAACGCCTCCTTGTGTCAATGGACGCAGAATATCCTGTTGATGCGCTATGCCAATCAATTCAGAAAACGATCCTGAATCGATTTAAACTTGTCTGTCCGACATATTGTGCATGCATTTTTAGGTTAAACTTAGAAATATTTAGGACGGACACTCACCTCAAAGAGAGAATTAGATACCCATTATTTGGACAATTAGGTACTTTTTACACATACACTATATACTTTTTATAAAAAAATGTTAATAATAATTTGTACTATCTTCAAACTGAAAGCTAAATAGAAACAATTAAAGACACTATAGCGCACCATCGTCCTGCAGTTATCCGTACCACGACTTTTTATGGAAAGCGATCGAAAAGTAATCCGATCCGAACTATTTTCAATAGAATTTGTCCTTGGCCGCAAATGCGTCAGTGTACCAAAACTGATCAAAACGTCCCAAAAATTGTAGCAAGAGAACTTCCAGATTCATCCTGGACGTCCTATCCACTAGACTACACGGCAGATATTTGGAGCTGAACAATTCTTCTTTTTACGGTTAGAAAGGAAGAACAAGAAGATGTAAATTTAAATTGGAAAAAGTGATTAAAATCCCTACGCATTGTAATGTAATTCGTTAAAAACAAAATATTATTTTTTGTTTAAAGGGTTCTATAAATTCTTAACAATTTCCTTCTCAATTTATGCCATCAGATAAAAAAAAGAAAAGAGGTATGTTGTTTTATATAATTTAAAATTCAGGCAACGCCTACTTTTCTTTTTCCTCTTTGAGATTTTCCGATGCTCCCTAATATTAGCAGTGCTTAAATGCTTTTCATTTTTTGTCAAAGTTTAATTCATTTTTTTCATCCACTTATACGTCCGTATAGCGTTTGTGCATGGGTATCTCTACCCATAGTAGTGCGTTCTCATAGAGCAATATTTTAATATCTACAGGGTACATGTCTTCCGTCCTATACAATCAATCATTTCGAAGGCCAACGATCGAAAGATATTTGTCCCGGGTTTTCGCGACTTCTGTATTCTAGTATTGTTTGAGAGACTCTAGACCACTTAATGGCTTTAAAAGCAATATTAGTTGTGATAAATTCTTAAAAATTAGAAAGCAAAAAAAAATAATTTCTAAATTTCGAAAACCGTCAGTTACGTTCTTTATATTTCCACCTAACAACATGCAAGAAAAACAAGAAATGAGGAAAATTTTATTTTTAATGAATACGGAATAAATTTCAAAGAACATACAAACGCATTAAATGGTTATCGTGTTATCTGTAGGAAATGCTATAAGAAAACGAAAAAAAAAGGCAAGAAGAGAAAACGAAACGAGAAAAAGAAAGGAAAACGAAAGAAACTTTTCTACTAGTTATTTGGCCCCAATCAATTCTTATCTCTTTTCAAACAAAATAATGAATTCCATTTATTTTGTTAGAATGTTATTGTGTCCTTTCCAGGTTACCTCTTAACGACTAACACTACTCCCTCCATCTCTCTGCTCTTCCATTTGTGCTACAGTATAAAGTCGATTACTTACATACCGACACATTTATATATATATATATATATATGCATCGTGCATACAGCATCGTTTTCATTCTATTTCATTCATTATACAGGCATGAGTTTCCCCTTTCGTCGAGGAGAAAATTGCAATGTTATAAAAAAGCCAACTAAGAAAAGAAAAAAGAAGAAGAAGGACAAGAAAAAATAGTTTTGCAAAGCAAGAGAAGCATTGTTGATACAATTGTCCTTAGATTCAGTATGCGACACATTGCTTCTCCTACATAAAGCACAATAAAAGTTAACATTTTCCAACTGTAAGAATTGACATTTCAACTTTTTGCCGGACATTTGTTGGTCTTGCACTTTTGTAGCTTGTTTTGCTTACCATACGTTCTTTCTTTTCTGATTGCGGAATATTCTTTTCTTTATTTTGATATTTCGAAAAGCAAACATACTGAGCAAGCCAAACAAAAAAAACGACGCAAAAATATGAGAAACTTTTTAATATCACAAAATGATAAATAAATTGAAGAACAGTTGTAAACTATTGCAGAAGCAGCGCTTCAAGAATTAGAAAGAGTACGAGTTTAACAAAACAAATAGAAATTATACCGCATTTACTGCTACGCCATCTTCAATGTCTATCACTTGGACCTTAAGGCTTACATTACTTTCGGATAGAAGAAAGGTATAAAGTTCTCAAAGTTTTCTAAGTTAAACTCGATTTTCAATTAAGATCCGCATCTTACTCAAGGTTCTTCTCATTTCATAAGTAATTCGTTAGGAAGCTAAGTAAAAAAGTAAAATTTAGTTTACATTCGACATTTTTGTTTTTATTATTCTTTAGAATATCAAGTTGAAAACGCACGTTTACGCATAGGCATGAAACAGCACTGAAGCTTGGAAGACAGCAGTCAAATCTTTCGTTGCGCACGCAGCTCATTCCCCAAAATAAAAACAACGCTAAAGACTATATGTCGTGACGACGACGTCACTGCAGCAGCGTTCGCAGCAGAATCATTTGTTTGGACTTCTAAACCTAATATTGCGTCATGAACACTTTTCCCGGAAAAAAGGACCCACCATTTGTTGCAAAATGCCTCAAACTCGAATGAATTTTGTTGTTTGTTAGTCAATGGAGTTTTGCTTATTGCAAGAAGTTATACGCATACATTTAAGATTCTCATACATTCGTCACAGAGACTATATATTGTACGGGATCTTTTCGATCTTCTTTCAATCAGTCGATAGAATTTTTTTTTGCGAATCACTAAGTTATGCATATTACTCGTAGTGCTAGATAAGCTTTCTTAAAATTCAAATCATTAATTTTATTAAATCAAACTAAAACTTGTTTGGCCAAAATTGAAGTAAGTTAGTCTAGGCATTGTATGCATCCGCAGAAACTTAATAAACTCTTGCTACAAATAGCACGGGATGTACAAGCATTCGAGTGAAGTCTTCTTAATAATATTATTTACCGCATTATTGTTGGGTTAAAAATTTCGTAAAAAGTTTTTTTTTTGTCTAAGCAAAATTTGCAACTCAACGAAACGAAACGACATAGGTATTCGTATGGCAAAGCGTTCTGAGTGCGTATAGAGTAAAAAAGTATCATATTTTATAGATTGGCCTAGCAACGGTATAATTGCTAGATGGAAATTGATTTGCTAGTTCTTAGATTTCACATTTCATTTAAATAAATGAACATAAAAACAAGTAAAAACATTATAGTCGGACACAACCCACCTTTAAATATCCCAAATCTCTTGCCTGATGCAGTTACTCATACAATTGTTTTTCAAAATTACGGATTGTATAGGAAGTGACTCTTGGACCAGAACACGTCAATGTACCAAATTTGATTCAAATATTTTAAAAGTTGCGACCTTTGTGTTAAATATGACAATGGACATACATGAGACAGACAGCATTCTGAGTGTTGTGTATCATCTGCACAAACCTAATATACCGTTGCGGTAAAACAAGATGCCGCACTTGGCTTTATCTTCATTAAATGTCAATCTGCAAAATGAATGCGCACTTAAAGATTCCGTTTAATTTTTAAGAGCTAAGATCGGGTAGAGCACTTTTTATCTGCCGTTGAAGGATCGTAGTACGAAGATTTATTAATAAAGAGACAGACATTCATATAACGTGGTTCGATTAAGCCACAAAAATCTTTCCATGGAATATTGAAAACGAAATTTAGCCTTCCTTCCACTATTCTAGTTCGAAAGATTGCCGCAGAGAAAACAAGCCTGGAAAAGCAATTCAATTGAAATAATTTTACCTAAAAAAGAACTCACGAAGTGCAGAAATCGTTAACAAGTTTAAGTTGCGTCATCGACTCGATCATCCTCATTTGTCTGTTTGTTATATAAACCGTTACGCTGCTCGATATATACATTCTTAGTGCTTCGCCATAAATCAAGTGTAAAAATGGGCATTATCCGCTAGAAAGTAAGTCTACAGCAAATCGAAAAGTTTGCAAGAAGCCTTTTTAAATAGGCATCCCTTCTAGTATACCAATCGAAACTTCTTTGTCCGTCTATCTGTACTATTTTCAAGAACGAAAACTATTGAAAATAGTACCAGTCTTTTTACCACTTCCCATGCCCTATTTTGAAAAGTCAATGTATAAATAACTGTAGAATAGTGTAGGCTTTTTAAAGCGTGTTTATTTGTTCCACATATAAGTGCGACTCTTGCAATCATTATCAGTGCATTTTGATCCTAAGTTTTCGATTAAAGAGTGAATTTGTTTGAAAATTTTGCACACACAAACAGATGCCGCCAGAAATTCAGTTAAAATAACAACCGTGAAGACATTTTGTGGTAAAGTTGTAAATAACTTCTTTATTGAAATTAGAGTTTTCCAAGAAATATAAAACGCAATACGAAAAGAATATTAGTTGATTATTCTTGTTTCTTCGATCTGACCAAAAAATATCTTCTTTTTTTTTGGAAAATTTAAAGCTAAATGTTTTAAAAGCACTGCATTAAATGGCAAAAATAATGTTAAATACTTTTAAAAATTCATACAATTTATATAGCATACTTTAAGGATAGAAGATATATATTTGTTATTTAATCAGCCTCACCACATATTTGCTAACATAAAATTTCTTATTTGTATAAAAGGATATCAAAAAAAACACATCAGATTTGGTGATTGTTTGGTCGTTTTGATATTGAAACCAATACTTGATTGAAGTGCATATCCCTGTTCGAACACTTGACTGATAATGACTGTGTAAAAGTATACACGAATGTTTATTATCTGAGAGCGAAGTAAAAAGCATTGCTCAACACAAATTGAATAAACTAAGAAAATCTTGTCTTGTGAGTGAAATGGCAAAAGCAAATACATGTACAAAAAGTCCGTTCAAATAATGTTGCGCAACGACGCAATCATAAGTAAGTACATATTGCTTGAAAAGCACAAGTAAGTAAATGTAACTTGAAGCTTAAAATTACACTAAAAGTATGATTCAGTAAACGCAAACAAGAATAGGATTTAATAAATAAGTCAGGAAATTATATTAGGACAGGACCGGATCTCCTAGATCCACTATCTTTATCTGAGGAATAAAAACACTCGAAAAGAATGAAGTGTCAATACTCTATAATGTTGGGTTGGGGCGACCGATCTTTGTAGAATGTTCATAGATATTTTTATCCTTGTATCTATTGTAGTTTACGAGTTATGAACAAAAAATCTAGAAAGCAGAAATGCTTCAGAATACTGAAAACACAGGCAGGTTGGTATTGAAAACAGGCGAAATAAATGAAAAAACCCACCCAGAATACAATTTCAACTAAGCAAATCTTTGTTTTCAAAATGAGTAAAAAATTGAGTTTTTTGCTCTTTGCTCGTGTCGTACAACACATATAACAATAAACATTTCAACCTATTTTTTTATTTTTTCTGAAAAAAGAGATGGTGTTATCTACAAACATTATAAGACCTATAGCTCTTTGTTTGCATTTCTTCACTTGATTAGTTCTTTTCTCACGAATTTTCACATTCATTTCTATTATTCATTCACTAATTTTAAAATAATCAAATAGATAACTTTTGATTCTCAAAGAGCTAATTTTATAAAGTTATTTTAGATGGCTTTACGAGTTTTGAAGATAAAAAAATCTAGATAACTCAAGCCTTCATATGCGAAGCTTGGGATGAACTACTAAGCGATAAGATTCAATTGCTGTCCAGAAGTTTATGGCTTCTTATTAGAACTTAACAAATACAAATTCCATTTTACCCAAAATTCTTCCACGTACTATATCTTCTTTAAAACATAACACACTTGCTGTATTGAAATACCCATAGTCTTAGCAATTTCAATCAACCAAGTGATTACTGTCCCTAATCATACTAGTCATAGAATTGAACATTTAATCAAAAATTGGGCGGTCAGAATACAAATCGAAAGAAAGAAATCATTTAGCGGTAAATATTCAAATCTGAAATATTAGGCGCTTTCTGTTAAAAACTTCCTCCCATGAATGAAAAACAAAACTTGATGGATAATAAAACATTCTGAATAAAATCTTTCTCTTCTCTTTCTAATCAACATAAACGAATGCAAATATAAAAGCGGGACAGTACGAAGTGGGTATTGTAACTATATCTTAATTGTTTCGTTAACGTTTCATTATTACATAAATAAATATAAAATGAATATATTTACTCACCTCTCCTTCACAGTAACAAAAATATTCGATGTATTGATCAACTCTGAGTTCTTTCTTACTCATTTTTAATTCTCTTTTGTCCATTTAAGGTCTCATTTAATATCAAAAATTAAAAACCCGTAACGTAAACCAGCTCTCTTTTCCTAATGCAAATACATTTTTACAAATAAATGGGTGAAAGGAAAAAATTATTGCTTGCATAAACTAGCATCAAATAAAGCGAACAGCGAACACGACACGAAGTCTAACATTGACGAAATTGAACGCATACGAATGGTTTTTGCAAAAACGCGTATACACATTGTCTTAGATTTATATTTGTATTTTTTGCCGACTATAACTATTTCTTGGGATAACAAAAACAAAATGAATCACATATTCACGGGCACCCGTAAAACGGAGCCATTTAAACCAAAAATTACTTTTAAAGAATTTTGTTCATAAAATTTGTTATTTTCGTTTCGATCAATTTTTTTATTAAAATAATTTTTACCTATAAAATAATCTTTCCTTTCAAAATATTTAAAATTGATTTCAATGCAAATTTCGAACAAAACTTAATATCAACCGTAGCTTAGAAAATGAAAATTAAACTGAGCACTGCCATTGTAAAAAGGAAACAAGCACGTATAGAGAACAATAGAGAACAATGTAGGAAACAACTCAAAGAGATTAAATGAGCGCAATTGTGTTTGTTTTTCTCATATCAATTTTTAGCGAAACTAATGACACTTACGATCGGAATTATGACGATATGTATTAATTCATAGTTTGAAATTCTTTTTGGATATTTGAAAACATATGTTTACATGTGGATTGTACTGCGTGTACGTACACACATCTGATATTTTTAAATACTTTACCGATATTTATTAAAAATTTTTAAGGATTTAAAAAAACTTAGAGGTTATATCAAAGCCTGTGGCGAATTATGTAAGCAGAGAGCACCAGCGCAGCCTGACGAAAGTAAATCAGAGTTAGGAAACAAAGTAAAGTAAAAGAAAGTTAATACAAAGAGTTACTGACGAGAACATTCTAATAAGTAACTTAACAGAGTCCATATATCTTAATGGGGCAGACATTAATACACCCATTAATAATAGGCGGGCATACTTAAATCGATTCAGAATTTGATGCTAATGGAGAATATGTATACTTTACGGGGCTTCTGAAGCTTTTTTCTGGACATTGCAAAGGTTTTGAGAAAATGACTATACCCCTTATTCTTCGATGGTTGTGTATAAAAAAATACATTTGCTAAAGTTTAGTTATTAAAATCAGCTAACAATATTTGGATATATATAGTAGTTTTAATATTTTCTTCTCGTAAACTGAAACAACAGTGATTTTCAAAAACCATAGACAAAAGGTGCGCCCATTATTGTCGTAATCACCAAAAATTTGCGTAGTGCAGCGAAACTTGTTGACTTTAGCAGGAAATACAGCGCGTTTCATACATATGTATATATGCATATATATATTTATAAATTAATATGTATATAAATCGAGATATATATGGTGTAATCACTGTATCCAATAGAAAATCAAAAACCGTATGAAAGTCTAATGCATGTATCATTGTACATGTATATGGAACGATGAAACGTAATCAGTGAGAAAATTATACTCGACTTTGGCCGAGTCTTTAGTTCTTTAACTTTTGCTTACTTCCGTACTGTATTTAAAACATTTCTAACGTAACGGCATTTTCGCATGCTAAACGTATGTGTCGACAACTTGGCTGGTACATTGGACATAATTTGGATCGTGTTCCATATATCTGTTCTTACAGATAAAAAGGTCCTAATGTAGTAACAATATTTACACTATTTCTACAATCAAAAATTATTCAGAATAGTGATTTAAACTGACCAATGAACCACATTGGCCAGTTTTTCGGATGCGACGCCTTGTAAGATGTTTTTGAAACGCAAACTTTTGCATGGCAAGCCGCTGTAATCTCCTATATTGTATGATAAAAATGGTAATGGAGTATATTTAATAGTCCATCTTGCCCGTTTGTTCATCATGCTGATGATTGCTCACGGAAATGTCTATAGTGACTGCAAAGAACTTTTTATTGAACAATGACGGTCCTTCTTGTAAAAAATGTAATTTTGGTAATATTGGTGTCATTTTTATACCCACCACCGAAGAAAGGGGGTTACACTCATGCACAAAAGGAAGCTTTACAAACCCTATAAAATATATATATTGTTGACCAGCATGAAATTCTGAATCGTCAGTTTATATGTCTGTGTGGTGTGAGTTGTTGGCATTCTGCCAATCGCAGAAATGAAGATATCGACTTCAAATTTGGTAGAAAAATTGCAAGTTTTTGCATGCACGTTGGTATTAAAAATGGACCAAATTGTTCACAGTACAAGCCCGCAGTGAAGCTCAGGTGTTTGTGTCAAATTTCGGGTTCATATCGTAATTTTTTGATCTGCGATGATTCTTAAACGTTACCCGTCAAATTGATGGATTTCAGTAAAAATAGTTATACCACATCTAGAAATAGCAAATTGGGAGAGACGCAGAATAAAAAAAGTTAGGAGTGTATTGCTGCTTTAAATGTTACATCTAAAGATACGTAAGCAAAATCTTTGGGCTTGAAATTACAAAGCAGACGAACGCCGTAAATCTAGTGTTTAAAAAAGAAAAGCTGCTTTCAGTTTACGTGTTACTAGGAGCGCTTCCTTTTAAACGATTTGCGCCATTTTTGAATGCCGACATGCGTACAAAAGCCTTCAATGTTTGTTCCACATTTAAAGTCGAAATCGTAATTTTCCCAAGCAGGCGAATGCCAACAACATATATCCTTACAAACGGACAGACATGGCTAGATCAGTTTAGAATTTGACAGACTAGTCACGAACATTTGGATAGACTTCATAGAGTGTCTGAAGCTTCCTTTTAGGCAATGCGAACGTTATAACAGAATGAGTATACTCTCATCCTTAGGGGGTGAATATGAAAATTCAAAAAGTAAAAATTAAAAGCATAAAATTTGACCTCGACTTTCAGATCTCAAAATAAGATAAATAATCGAACATATACATTCATATCCTGACCTAAAGCAACACTAATACAACCCCTACTCTGCAGACAATAAACATAAATGGACTGACGTTAAATATTACAAAATATCAGTATGACGTAGCAACTTCTGGTATTGGGGAAATGTAAACAAAACATTTTAGAAACAATTTCATTCGCAAAAAAAGGAAAAAAACAACAAAGAAAAAAAATATGACAAACAAACGCACACACTTCTGCACAAGGAATGCATTTAAAAGGCACAAAAAGAAAAGCTGGCAGTAAAATATTTATGCGTTTGTGCGAAAGTGGTTTAAGAAAAAAAAAAAAAAAAAAAAAAAAACCTGTTGGATTCTGGAAAAACAGATTTTAGTAATAAAGGCAGCTAAACAAATTCAATTTGACAGCAAACTGACACTTATGGATACATATAGACGTACAGATAAAAATAACGGGAAAATACTACGTGTACTGTGTACATCGAGAGCAACCAAAAATAACAACAAAAATAATCATCAACTTTTACGACTTGTCGAGCCGAGCCCTTATTGTATTGTATTGTATTATTGAAGCAGAGAATTTCGTCTGTGACTGACGCTCCACATAGAAACTGTACGACATTTTTTATGACTATTAGACACGTGTTAAATGCCTTAAATTACCATCAGGATGAGTAAGTGAATTTGTGTTTGCCTCCTTGCGTTCGCTACTATTGTTTAATAAAAGGTTTACTTGACATAAAACTAACCTGGGTTTACAGAAAAAATGTTTGTACAAAAACTTTAAAGAACAAAGAAAACATTTATTCATTTTACTAAATTTATAATTTTTTTTTTTTCTTTTTGAAAAATTAAAAAAGAAAAAACTCGTTAGAAAAAAATAAAAAACATAATATTCGCTGCATTTTCTAGCTCCTGCTACTTGCTTTTTTTATTTTTTCATTCTCTCTTCTCATTGAAAGAGAAAATTTGAAGAGGAAAAGAGATAACTTGAAAATTTAAGTTAACTATAGAAAAACGAAAAAAATGTGTAAAATTCTCTAACAAACTGTCAAAAACAGATATAAAACACACCCTCTTCGATTGCAATAAAGAGAGAACATTAACCTTACCTCACTCTGTGCCGCCCCACCACAACCATTTCCGCAAACACAATCACTCCAGGCCTTTCCTGTCTATACGTCTATCCATCCACCCATGCCGATGAGGTGTAACAACGATATAACAGGCGGAGTTTTTATGTTTACAGCCATAAAAATAAATTGTTCAAGGTTGATTGTATTTTATATTTATGACTGGCATGGATATTTTTTTTGGAATGTATTTTCCTTTTCTTTTGTTTAATGAAAAAATTAAATGAAAATAAAAACAGCAATTAAAGAGCATAGAATTTGACACAAATTTGTTGTTGTTGCTGTTGTGGTTTTTTAAGTTTAAATTCTCCAGGCATTCAAAGCTGCTGCTGTATGAGTAAAGTGGGAATAATGCCTGTAAACGGTGACACAAAACTGTCACTAACAGTCACATTTAAAGCAGTTAGTGGGTGAAATATTTCCCAAATATTTCCCATAATCCATATTTGTCCAACACACACTCACATATACATATATATATATATATATATATATCATATTTTGGTGTAGATATGTGTATGTGTAAATCCTTTTCCAAATTTTTCGAAAGGAAACATGAGAAAACAGTTCAGCTATATAGAAGTATAAAAAAAGGGAAAAAAGCGACAGTAACAACAACAACAACAAAAGGTTTCTACGTACGTCTGTCTCGTCCTCAAAATAAGAAAAACTTTACAAAAACATACAAAGATCTGCATTCCTCAATGCAATTTGTAACATTCATCAATTTCAACACGCGCACACACACACATATACGCATACAATTATGTGCTGCTTAACGTATATAAAGCGTTAACGGGGCGAATTTGAGCGTGTATGTATGCGTTTGTATATATATATATATATATATGTGCATAACTGGCTGTAAGTGGAGTCTAAGAGGTATTTCATTTCGTCAGCATCAACAGCCAACATCCTTTTGTTGTATGTGTGTGCTTGGGCAAGTTTCAGAAAACACTAATGTATCAACGGCAGCAACTTAATATGAACGTAAGCGAGATAGCAAATGTAGGTGTGTTGGCGCACGAATATACCGTCTTTGTTGTTTGTTTCTATTTTTTTTTTTTTTGGTCTGCAAATCATTCCTCAACACTTTTGTAGCTTATGATTGCGTATCGTAAAGCTCTGACTGTCATCTCCCTACCACTGAATCCCCGTAAGTAAAAACCAAAGTATACGAAAACTGACAAAACGAAGACGTACAAACCAACCACCCCTGCTTTCGATCAATACAAACATACAATCGCACTCTTACCAACACAAATATTTCTGTATGGGTATATCTACTAACATACAATACAATTTGCAGCAACTTCCGTTTCAACGATACGTATAGCTGTGTGCGTTTGCCTGTGCGTGGATAAATGTACCTACACAAACACACACCCATACACGCACATACATACTTTTGCATATATAATAATATGAGAGCATACAACCCTCACAAAATAACCCGTAACACCGGGTCTCATGTGTTTCAACCATTTGAAGCTTTAGTTTATGACGTTATTGTTGGTTGCTGCTGATGTTATAGAGAAAAGATATTTTAGCATTTCACCACCCAGCTTGGTCATGTCTACAGATATGCACACTTACACATAAACGAGCACTTCTTCAACATTATTTGTACATACACACATATGTACACACACATGTATGTATGTATGAGAGGTATGTATGTATGTGTGTATGTGTGTGTGTGTTTGTATATTAGTATTCGTGAATGGATGAATGGTTTCTCGTACATCAAGGATATTCACGTTTTGTCTAGTGATACGTCAGCTGGAAAGCAGCACATCAGCAATAATACAACGAGAAAGTTAACAAAAAAATTCACCTGATTCTTCTTCAACATTCCCCAATCATAGTATATATGTGTATGTGCATGTATAGAATATTTGTGATGTATGCGTGCATGTATGGAAGCAGTTTTCCTTTCCACATCTCACTGACGTTTGAATGCTGAAATACGGTAATGTTGAAAGAGAAAAAAAGGCAATTCGTCATAGAAAATGGCGGTAAGACCAAAAATAAAAACAAAAAAAATGAACCAAAACAGAGAGGTAAATAGAGGATACAGCAGTGTAGACGATAGAATGCACATAAAAGTTAGTAGTTTTTTTTTCAATTTAAAATTCAATGAACATTTTAAAATCTTTAAAAGACCATAAGAAAATTGTAATCTAAAACGCTTTATAAAAAGTAAACAGTAATTCGAAATATTTTCATATCTTTAAATAATGGACGAATTAAGAGAAATGTTTTTTAAAAAATTTCCTATAAAAGTCTATTAAAGTATAAGTTTTAATTTTTATGGATTAATAGAAAAGACCCACGAAATTTTTTACGAATCCTCTTATTAAGTTGGCTTAAAATTTTCTTTGGTTTATCAGTTTTAGGCTGCTTTGTCGCTACTATCGCATCTAGTGCCATACCACATTTATACCCTACACGACTTGTAGTACAGAGTGTATTAAGTTACTGCGGACGTATGTAACACTCAGAAGGGCTTTCATATATATACGCTTGTCTGTCCGTTTTATGTCAATTCATATGTTTTTGTGCTCAAGCTGCAGATCGCAATTTTTAAGATATTTTGATGAAATTTAGTACAAAGACATACTTTGGCCGGAGGGCGAACTCCATTGAAAATGGTTCGGATCAGCTAACTTTTTCGCCGCCCTATTCTCAAAAGTCGTTGTATGAAAAAAAATTGCATTTTCCAAAATTTCTCGGCTAAGTAGTAGTCTTTCGGCATATTAAATTGGTATGAAAACTTTGGGCCGGCTGGGTCAATTTTTTGAACCCCTTTTCATATAACTGTTCCTACGAAAACTGAAGCTTTATATGGTAGAAAGGCCGAATTTTCAATATTTCAAACGCAAACTCTCGTAGGCAGAGAAAGTCTAACCTTTCAATATGCGGCATTTCGCGAAAATTATGGATTTGCATGAAAATAATGTGCACTTTTTGGTGTAGTATTATTAAAAAGAAGCGAATAACAACACACTGACAAACGGTGTACGGTATGTAATGGTCGGCGCTGGCCGACTATAACGTTCTTACTTGTTTTGCTTATTTTGACTAATTCATCGAAGAAAATAAGAAGAAATTGTAGGCGGCTTTTAAAAGTTTTTCCCTAGCTTTCTGCTTATTATAGGCGTGTTGATAAGCAGCAATTCATACTGATTTTTTAAATCTGCGTCCTTATCCATTTTCGCTTCTTGATTTCACTAACTAATTACTTGTCCATTGGACAAGACCCTCCAAATAAAGGCAAAGGCAAGACTTTCAAATTCAAAAGTAATCGCGTTTGCATATGTTTTGCGAAAACGTCACCACTTTTATTCTTCTCTCAATGTATTTTTACGGAAATCCCAAATCCAGTTCATTCCACCTAATTGATTTTCCCAAGTAATAAATTCGCTAGCGAGAGAAAACCCAAGTTCACATTCGCGGCGCATCATGCAGCTGCCGGCCGAGGAAAACGATTAACGGAAAAGCAAGTTAACGGTAAATAAGTAAGTAAAAGTAATATGCTTGTAAAAATGTATATAAATAGACTATTTACGGAAGGCAGAGTCAGTCGGACAAGAACATTTGAGCCGAAAAAGAATACTAGAGTCGACAAGTCAAGAGTATTCCCAAAGTAAAATGTAAACAGTCCTACCCTCAAACAAATTGATTGTAAATAAAAGGGTCTTGTGGAATATCCACGATCTACGGGTACGAACTGTATCCGTGGAAAGCGAATTTCGTAACAGTATTATATAGTTAAAATGGAGGAATGTAAGAAAATCTCGCGAGCACCGCACTTACTTACATGTTTCGATCAAACCCGAAGGCCGGATTAAATGTTAAATGTCGGAAATGTACATTAACTTAACGGCCCTTCCGACACATTAGCTCGCCGCTAATCCATGGAAGAAGTGGAACAAAAACTCGCAAATAGCTTACTCGAAACTTGCAACCCCCGCAATAAACGATATTCGCCTAGACCGAGTACGAAGGCCGAGACCCGAATATTTACTTACTTGGTGAATATGCATTAACTTATAGTAGAGAACTTCACAATTCAATTAAAAATTATACGAACATTTCATAAAACATAAATAATATAAGCATAAACAAACAAACAAACATCTACGTAGAATATGTAGGAAGCGGTTGTTGTATGCAAAAAATGCGTACGTCATAAAGAATGCTTTTCAAGAATATTATAGATACTTATGCTGCTCCCCCTCTTCGCCCCACACACTTATGTGACCTTCCAACCCCTATTGATTCTTTTTGTGATCACTTCCTTAATATTATTTTCTTTTTCTTCTATAATTCTTTATGTTAAATGAAAATAAATATATTCTGATATCTTCCCTTGTGGTGTTATACGCAAAGGCGATGGTATCCTATTTTAAATTTTTTTACGTATATCAGTTTCTTTTGTAACCGCAACTGTAGATAGCAATACAATAAAATACACATCTACTGATCCGTGTATCAATTGCTAGTCAAACTTAAGCCCGTTTAAAGCAAATATTTTAAGTGAAAAAGGGTCTGCTTTTAGGCCTACATATATATACATATGTATATATATATGTATGTGTTGTTGATGGAAGTTATAACACATCGTGAAGGTGAAGCGTTTATTAGCCCGCAATCATTACACCTGCAGTTCGATAGAAAATTTGCCCGCCATAACTGTAACAACAGTTTTGCTGACTTTGATATTGGGTTTTTTCTTTTCTTTTCAAATCTTTCAATGTATTGGTATTTCATATACTTTTGTTTTTCATTCTGGTGATGGGTGAAAGTACTTTTTTGACAGTTAAATTGATATACGCGTCTGACGATGGGGACAATAACAGTGAATATGCTGATGACTACGATGACGATGACGATGATGATGATGATGATGGTGATGTAGTGCGGATGTGTATGTTAAGGCATGAGTAAAATATAAGGCTATATTCGCTAGTGTGTTGAATTTCATGCCAATAGCTTTAATGGTTACTGATAAGCTACACGGTATTTGGAAACAAGGCAACCTTTTTTCCTTTTTTCTTCAGTTGCTTCTTTTTGAGGTTTCGGATGGATATAGGCAGTGGTGGTGTAACGTTGATAAGCCCAAGGCTACCGTATTTCGTATATAAGCGTGACGAAACTGTATACATAATTATGAACACATATATCTTTAATATATATATATATATATATATATATCGATGGTAATGATATGTGGAAAATAAAATTTAGGTTAATGGAATTTATTTGACGGGATATGATTTCCGCATATACAGAGAGAGAGAGAGAGAGAGGGAGAGAAAGTGAGTGAGAGAGAGGGGCAGATTATCTCTTCTGAAGAGGTTTCAGCAATTCAAAGTTTACTTTGTCTAATTGACAAAAACGTAATAATAAATATCAGCGTGTAGCGTGAGTGCATATCGCTGCATTTATACATCCCTGAAAGTATGTAAAAAAAAATTAAAACCTAAACATAAAATGGTTAAAATAAAAATATGACATACTTTGTGTTATGTTGTTTCGTCAACGAATTTTCGCCGTTTATTAACGCAATCGGCCTTTCTCGCTATATCGCGAATTTCTAAATACGAAAATATCGTTGCACCTACGTCATACACAACAGCGAAATATAATAACACACACTCTGGTTTGTGTTTGAAATAAGATTGCTTGTATTGCATAATAGATTGTTGACATTCTTGGAAATGATCAACGACAAGCATTCAAAGGCATTGAAGAACTAACAACTGATTTATCTCTCTTTTCGATTGACTTTCAATGGCTACACGAACGACAACAACCTCCATTAAAGTTTTCGTAGCACATATCTTTCCAACCAAAATAATCGAGCAAGCATTGAATTCCTTTGATATTATTTTGCACATACTTTTGTTCCTTTCTAGACATAAAAATACAACTGGAGAAAGAAACGTTTTTGAGTCAAATGAAAATATAAAAGAAAATTTATTGAAGATCCTGAGAGCCATTATCTTAATCATACTACGAAAAATATGCAGAGCAGAACGACAAGCTCTGACTACATTACAAGGGTAGGGATAACAAAACAAACATTTTAACGAGTTAGCTATGTTTTGCATTAACTTTTTCAGATACCGTCTCCATAGAATGCATGTGATTTCTTACAAAAACGAAGAAGGTCCGCAATAGAGATCATTCTGTAATTAAATGCCACTAAACTTTGGTGATTTGTTCGGTAAGACTACTCTTCACAACATGGAGGACAACTTCCAATAAACTTTGGGGATTTGCTCCGCAAGATCACTTACTGAAGATAATTTCATGCTCTACTGTGAAGTTGTAGCGTAGATTCATGTGCTGTTCAGTTTAATTTTTACCTTCTTGATGGATCAAAGCCTCATCTTAATTCATCGAATATTTCAAACGAAACTTTAATTTTACTTTTCAACTGTTTTCTGCTTTCGTGATGTCCTCTTCTTTCGCTCTTCGTTCTTCGTTTAGTCGTCCCCCACATATCAAATAACTTGAGTAGCCTTAAATAACAATTTAAAATCCCATTCGGTTGTGTTGAGAGAAAGGTAAAAATGTGTCCAAAACATAGAAAGCTAAAAAAAAGATGATCATCGACTACAAATGTACGCAAAACGAAACGTGTATCAGATTGGATGAAATGGTAAAGAATTATAAGAAATGTATTAAAAAAGAGAAAAAAAAGGGAAGAAAATAACAGTTTTTGTGTCTTTTGTCTTTTTTGTGATCTAAAGTGAAACAAAAATTAAATTTTAGTAGTTTAAGGATTTTGTGGTCATGCCATAAAAATCGTCTGGCCACGTTGCAAACTTGAAGAATACCACTACAGCTACACAAATTTTCGTTCATTCATTGCTAGAAAATTGTTTCAAATTGTTCTGTATCGGTATTTATTTTTAACTTTGCATGTGCGTGTGCTTGCGTGTGTTTGTTGTCTATAATATAAACGGTTGTACATTTGGGGTTTCGTCTGCATTCAACACACAGAGAATGTAAGGAATAAAAAATTGAAGAATTTTCAATTTTTATTAAGACTACAATCTCAGACGGATAAAACGGCAAAGTAAACTTGCAAATATTATTGCCTAACAGTGGAGATTGCATTTGACAGAGAGACAAAGACGGACAAATTCACCGGTTCGTTCGTTCACCTACGTGAAGATTAAAAGCAATTTTAAAAAACCAACAAATTTAGATACGAATTTAATGACTCTTTACGATGACTAAATGTGGCAGCTCAGGGACTTTTTATTACAGTAATAATATTAACAGATTAAATAATTTTCTTTTTTTTTTTAGAAAAGAAACACTTTTCATAAATAAAGGAATAATTAGATTTTTAATATTTTGTTTAAAGCTATTCTTATTTTGCTTAACATTATGTAATATGTGATACGCGTAGTTAATTGTTTAGAAGATGTATTTTAAAAATACTGAACACACAAGTGATTGAGATTTTTGTGGACGCAATGAAATCAATACTTTTACAAGTCTTTTTCACCTATGAGCCACTTCCATTGTTAAAAGCCTGAGTTCTATGATTATCAACACTATGCTCTTTTTAGCTTCGAAAGTCGTTCTGTCAGTATCTTTAAAAGCCATACGACTCTCTGGAAATGCAACAGAGGGACCTGTCATTTTGCTTCTGCGGTGGAAATGCGAAGAATTTAATCTATACAGAATTCTGTGAAAATAGATGTCGGTGCCGGTTGCAAAGCCATGCGGGCGTTAAAAAATAACGCAGCCGGTTGTTTGAATTCCACAAAAATTAAAAAACGCATCTCAGACAAATCATTTTGGAGCAAATGGCACCTGGGCGCCGATCATTAAAAGCTCGTATTGTGAAAGATTCAATATCTTAAATTACACGATGACGTCGAGAGCTCGCGTAATGGACATGAATCACCGAAGTTGTTTTTTATACTTTAGACACCTCTTAAATATAATTAGTCGTAATACGAACGTATGTGGCAGCAAAAGGGTGTTTTTTTTCTTCTAGGAGCCAAGATGTGAAGTTTTGTGGCAAAGGAATACGCTAAATGCGGTAAAATTGATTTTCATTACCGGTGATGAACGGTGGATGCAAAGTCAAAGTAAACCTGAGCATGCTATTAATATCAACGCTACACCCAAATATCCATGGATATGTGCATCTGGGTATGAAGGATTTCGTCCATATGAAAACGTTAGGGAATGCTATGAGCAACAACTGATGCAATTAGGACAAAAACGGGCGCAATATACAACACAAAAGTGTTGTTGTGGAAATAAAAAAGTTTAGTCGCCTATAGCAAAACTGGGCTGGGAACCATTAACAGCACTAACCTAGAATGTGCTACTCTCCTCACAACAGCATATGTTGCTTCCTCTGCGTAGCACTGGCTAAAATCGCCGACTTGTTGTCTGTTCGAGCAGGACTTTCATGCTTACGAAGATACCCTAAAGATCGTTTTTTTTGCACAGATTTAAGATATCAGTTGTCTTTCCCACCCGGAATTCGTATTCTGCCAAAGAGAGGATGAACGAAATAGTTGCTAAAAGTAGACAATGATTTTCTCGTAACATTTTCAATTTTTCATTGATTAAAAAACGAAAAGAAGTTTGTTGTATTTACTACAAAAATGTTTCTATGAACGCTTAATGCCACTGCCGGCTCAAGATTAGATATTTAGCGCAACACGAGACGATCATTCCATACGAAATACTTTGAAATTCTACGCAGATTCGGCTCTGGTCATTCGTGTAGTTATAAAGGCAAACTGAAATGGTGATGTAAACAGTTTTCGAAGAATATTCACGCGCACGAGCTATTTTTCAGTGATTATGAAACCAGGCGCCAGTTAATACAGTTTTTACGCTTAAATTCATTTTCATGCCATGCAGAGGCATGAGTTTTTCTTATAACACAAAAGTTCACTTTCAATCCAACTTAACGTTGTATGAGTAGAATAATATATGTATTTTTTTTTTCTTAACATACCTACAAGATTATCTGAATGCAAATTTAAATCCAATGTATTATTTCTATGATAATAAAACTAACAATAGCTCTCCAACAGTAAAGTAACACTATTATCATCACCATGAACATCACCATTATCGTAAACAACAAAATGGCACAAACAACAGCAACAATAATAAATAAAAAAAAAAAAAAAAACAAATATCAGGAACTGAATGAAGTGCAAGTTCGTTCTTCGGTGTCGTAAATTCAAGACTCCCAGTTCTCCGCGCTTACCATGTTCCGTTTGAATAACGGCAAATGTAAATGAAAAGCTTTACTTGTGTTTTTAGTATCAATTTTAGAGATTTTTACAACTTCCTAAAAGCATTCTCATCCGTTCACACAATAGGGTCATAAACAGTAATCTTCACGAGTTTATTAAAGAAAAAAGAAAACAAAACGAGAAAGTCAAGCGAAAACAAAAGCAGAAAGCACTAATGTGTATATAGATGAGAAGAGTGAGAAGTGCGAACGGACGGATGTATCAATTTTTACAACTGTCAAATTGATAGTTGATGATACTAAAACAACAGGAAACAGTAAACATACAACTTGTACAGTATTACGGTATTACACACAGTTATAGTAACTGTTTATTATGCCGTATAAAAGTTTTATCATTATTACTGTCCTTATGTCTCTCACTCTCTCTCTCTCTCTCTCTCGGTCTTTCACCCGTCCTCACATTTCCAATCAAATATGCATGCAACACGCTAGATGGCTGAAAATACTAAAATCGTAAAAATTCTCATTTCTTTTTTTTTCTTTCTTGTGAATGTTTTGATGTCACTTTAATAAAATGCTTGTCACCGGATAAACAATTAAATTAAGCTTCAAAATGAAACATAAAAATCTCATAAAAAAATAAGAAGAGTCATAAACTTTTACTTTCAAGTAAGGTCTTAGAAAGAAAACCAAAACCAAAACCAACACCAAAACCAAACACCAAAACCAACCGAACTCACACACTAAGAGAGATGGCCATACGCCAACTCGGTTTAAGAGAGAATTGTCAGGCCAGTCATAAAATTCGCCTTAAACCATCCATAATTACGAAAGGATATCTTGACATAGAATTATTTTGATGTCAAGTTATTATCATCAGCTTCGGTTGTGTGTAAATGTTTTTTGTTTGTTTTTTTTTTTTATTTATTTTCTTTATAAAACTACAGAAAAACGAACGTATTGTATACGCAAACACTCATTTGACATCTGAGTCCACTTAACACATATGTCACAGATAGTGCTAATGGGTGTGTTTTATGTGTGTGCGTGTGTGTGTGTGTGTGTGTGTGTGTATGCGTGTTTGCGTTTGTCTCAAGTGAGATCATAAAAACTGTAAAAGCGCATAATAGTTGACATACTGTGATAAGTTTTGTCGGGTTAATGATAATAAAATTATAATTTCATTTTTAGCATACGGGAAACTGTTTTAAAAAATTATTATAATAAAAATAAATAAGAGAATAAAGAGTTTTTTTTACGACCTTGCCGAGCATTATGTTTATTAAGTTGTAGTAATAATTGACATTTAGGGATCTCTTAAGTGTTCACAGAAATAACCGGTATATACACTACCGTGGAAAGTACTTAAATGTTTTATGGGGTTGTTAAGTATGGTTTTTAAAATGTTTTAACACGACATTTTAATTGTGCTCAAGTATATGTATAACAATTAAGATAAGCAACTACTCATCCATCTATATGCATATAGTGTTATAGCATAAGCATACGTATGCATATGTACGTAATTTTAATGATATCAACTCTTCCACATAATGCTATGCAAAATCAAAAAAATCAAAAAAAAATACTTAACCAAAAGCAAGCGATCATACATCATCGCTTACTTTCGAGTGAATTACTCCAACTTAGAGAACAAAGTAGAAGAATACTTTTCCAGAAATTGGACTTTCAAATATTGTGAAATTTTGCATCCGAAATATTGCATCGATTGCATCGGTAAGCGCAAAATTTCCTCTATTCTAAACCACTTTATTTACTATAGTTATTCATATAACCATCTTCCAAAATCAGGCTTCATATGGGGAGGGATCGAAAAAGTAGTGCAACCTAAACCGTTTTCAATAGTGTTCCTCGTTGAACAGAAATATGTCGGTGTACGAAATTTCATCAAAGTATTCCAGAAATTTACGATCTGCAGGTTGAACACAAAAAAACATAACAAACAGGCAGACGGACAGACAAACCTATCTCGATTCGGAAAGTGATTCTATATAATAGTATATCACGTCCCTCTAGACCTTGCGTGCATCCATGCAAACTTAATACACCATATTGTGCCATATTTGATAAATGATATCAGAAGTACTTTGTCTCTCGAAGACAAACCAAAATTTTTGGCCAAAATCTTTACTGTGCCACAGTAGTTTTTCTGTTCATCTTTAATTGCTAAAGATACCGTCAATCATCTCAACATAGTCATGAACCGTGTACTCTACGCGTATTCGTTCGCTTGGCTACTCATTCAAATTTGGAAAGAAAAACTATCCTGAGAGGTTCGCTTCGGATTATAGCATGCACGATTTTAGTCGTAGCGTTAACAAATTTGTAATTTGCCAGACTGTTTGATAAAGCGACGATAATATGAATTTAATTTCCAGCATCTTGCGCATAATTATTGTTCCTAACAAAGCAAAAGGAAAAATTAATTACTTTGTATTTCAATCCGGTCTTAAATACTATGGCAAGGTTTTCTTACGATTTCGTGTAGAGATTTTTACTAAAATCATAGGCGAAGTCATTCCCTCTTCCTAAGGTTTCAAAGCACAAAACAAGATAAAAATATAGATGATTATAATAAAATGTAAGACTTGTGCACTGCTACATTGGAGGAACTACTCATTGGGGGCCAATAATGGATCTTTTCCTCTTGACCTAGCTTCTTAATGTCGGACCAACAAGACAAAGGGAACATGGAATAAAATGGAAATAGAATGTTTTTCTAAAAGCATGAAAGCATCTCTATTTGTATTACCTCTGCTCCTTTCCATTCCTATGATGTTTTCGTAACAAAGTGTGCAATAGGTCGACGCACAATGCTCCAGAGTGTCGAAAAAAGGATTTGAGAAGGACGCGTTAGGAACTTTAGCTACGAAAGTATAAACGAGTTTAGAAACCTTACAAAAAGTACAGCAGAATAGAATAAATCATCGATGTGGACATTGCATAGGACTTGTGCGTATCTTGTTGTAGGAAAATGGAGAAATTGTTATTTATTTTTAAGATCAAGGGAAACACAAATTCTCTTATTCTCTTTCTTCGTAGCTCCACGACTACGCAACGCAATTAAAAAAAAAAGTGTTAAGTGTTTTTTATTTAAAATAATTACTAGATATATACCGAGGAATGTATTTAGGTTTATTTCGGTTTTAATGTTCGAATCGATCGAAATAGACGGGCATCAACGACGTTCCTTGTTCATTTGAAGTAAGTTCAATCGTTAATATAACGTAATACTCTTACGGTATGCTATCACGAACTAATTATTCCAACTATATATAAAAGACAATTAAGTTAATTTCCGTAAGGCGTGAAAAGGCACGTCTCAAATAGCTATCGAGCAAATATGCCTAGACGAGCTTAGAAGGAAGGAAGAGAAATCCTCTTAAAAAATAGCAACATAAAAGCGGAAAGGACTAAAGTAGACTCGAAATTGATGCCAATTAATGCGCCTAAATGTTTTGATATATCGGATTCATACACATGCATACGCAATTTTACAAAACGAAACGTTACTATTACCATGAAGATTATGAGAAATTGTTGCCGTTATGGCTACGCTAATGTTTTTAAGTGCTTGGGTTTAAAGCGTAAATAAATAGGAGGCTGGCAAGCGACGGAAAATGGTGGGTGATTGTTGTTCATTATTTTTTCTTGTTTTTTTCTTTTTTTTTTCTCTTTGACCACTTGCCGTTTATGTGGGGGCGTAAAAATAGTCAATTTTAATAGGCCGTTAGAATAATTTGCGTTATTATAGTATGTTTAAATCGTTTACTACTTCGCCAGTATGGCATGACGCGGTTATCATTTCACATCGACGGCAGATAAATCTTTTTGTACACTTTTTAAACAGAGATTAAGCACAAATTTTAAAGAAACTTTACTACATTTTTTGCTTGATTATCTAATAGTTAACTTTGGTGTTGTTCAAGTCGATATCAACGACGACCGCCCAAAGTGTGTGCTGTTGATTCAACTTTTAACGAGAGATAAGTAAAAATGAGTAAATGAGAAAAGGTTTAAATTACAATTGAATGATGATATTTCTTCACCTGCCTGCCTTCCTTGCTTCTTTTTTCCTATAAAATGCTTTAGGGAATTACTAAACAGAACATAGCGAGGGGAACAGAAAAAATAACTCCTTCCATTAAATTTCTATGAAAAATGAGTTAATTAAGATGATTTTTTTGTGATATCATGTTGTCGTCTATTGTAAACAGCACTGCTGCATAAAATGTAATAAGCTACTGATATGTTTGATGATACTTCGGTTAGACGGCATGATATATATATATATATATATATATGTATATATATGTATATAAGAATGGAAGAAAATATTTTAACAAAAGGGAAGTTTGCTTATACGGGTCTTTGGAAAAGCATTCATTTAATATTTACTTGAATTTTTTAAATTTATAAATAAAAATTCACTTTCTTCAGCGTGAGCTGTAGGTTTTTCAAACCGTTTATTCATTTTTTTTCTTTAACTCAACGATTCTTTCTACTGTCTAGAGTTTCTAATAACCATGAATAAAAAAAAAAATTGATAAGCGTACACCATAGATAATGACTTTCTAATAGTGTTTTGTTAAGGCCAATGTTCAATCCATATGTGGTTTTTAAACGAATATTAGTAAGCACAAGGGCACACGAACGACAGGTAACACGACAAACAAGCGAAAGGTTAAATAAATAAAGTTGAAGCAACTTAACGCACCTCAAGCTGGTGAAAAATCATAATTTCATGCTGCCCCTAACGCCAACTTCTATGTCTTAAGAAATCAGAAAGAAGAGCTTAGGACCAATCCTTTGGAAAAGCATTTTGTCTTCAAGAAAACAAAACTTGTGCTTTCACATACAGAAAATAACACACGTTACCATTTTTCAGGAATTACAACAGAAAGAAAATCACAATTTTGAGAATTATATTTAATTTTGAAACATCATAAGGAAAAAGGAAAAAGATGCTCACCTGCTTTCCAATTGCCACGAACATTTTTTTTACAAGTTTTTGCGCGAAAGCAAACAAAAAATGCACATTGCAGTCAATAGAATATAAATTTAGAAACTTAACTCATGAAAATTAACTTTCTTCATGGCTTGAGTTATTTTCTACAATTCCTTATGACTTTTTCTATATTTTCCACTACCATTTTTCACTATTCTATGCAAAAATACTTTAAATATTTTATAAAACACGGCCACGTACGCAAAACGAAAGAAATTAATAAGAAACTAATTTATTCCCTAACAGCTGATTTCGTCGATCTCTCTCTTTCTCTTCCGGAGAATCTAGCACGACAGTAATCACGTAACATAAACACAATACTATGAGTTCATTTACGATATGTACTGCAGTTTATACATAGAAAAAATAGACGGCTGAGTGATTGAGAAATAATAGTTGTTGTTATTTTCGAATTCACATGCTTCAAGTTTTCTATGCATGGCAGCTATAGCCACACGAATACAAACGAAAGTTAAGTGTTTTTACACTTGATTTCTCTCTCTCAGTTTGTTGATCTCTGGCAAAAAACATTTGTTCTTTCTTTTAATATACGTAGCTCATACAAGTCGCAGCCGAATGTCTTTATTTGTACTTTTTTCGTTGGTAAGCAAGTAGTGATAAGAGGGATTGGATTTATAAAATCAAAATATCTCATATTTGTAAACCTATCACCAAAAAATGAAGTTTATCTATATTTGTTTTATGAAAACATTTGCAGAAAAAAAGCTTCTAAGACCATAAAAAAAATATATTCTTGAAAATATTCTCGGTACTCTCGGTCTGTCCATCCGCATGTATGCCTCTGTGTGTTTCCAAGACAATCATTCTCCTAACAGATAGCGTGATTGTTGCAAGGAGAAAAAGAATGAAGAAAATAAAAAAAAAGTCGCAATTTATATGCTCACTTTTCCTAAATCTTAAGGTTTATATTGTAATGCTAGGACAAAAGGTAAGTGGTGTAAAAAGGCTAAAGTTAGTTAGTGTCAAAGGCAAGTTCGTACGAGCTCTTGTTCTAGTCCGCCAGTCTCATGTAATCACAACGCACTTTGTAAGAAACGGTAACACATTCGCTTACCAATACATACGAATACAGCATTAACACTAAAATGTTCAGATGTTTTCTATTTGATAGTTCAACGTAGGGTCAATGCGAGAGAAAGAGTAGATTCGATGAAGTCTTCCCCTTGCGTCTTTTTATGCTTTCAACATTTGACAAACCAAGCGTATAAGTTACATGGCAATTTTTAGGATAATTTTCAAAAAAGAAGAAAAAAGAATTTTCTAAAATTACAACAATTTTAATGCACATAAACATGTAACGTATTCCTTTAAACCTTTTTAAAAACATTAATTTATATCCTTCGCCTTTACCTTTTCCGCATCACTTTAACAATGCTAATGAATTATAATCCTGTCTGTAATGTTTCTTTTACGCTTTTAACTAACATCAGATGTATTCTTGAAATGTAGTGATTAATGACTTGTATAAAACATTCAACGGACTGCAAAGTAAACAAAGTATGTGTATGGAAACAGTCAGTATGTGTATAAACATTTCTACCCAATACTAAAATCTCGCTTGATGATTTGCTCTTCAATGGCACAACTTCAATAATATATTTTCGAATTTAACGTAAGATTTGGATGGAAACTTATAGAAGGATCGATAGTCTAAATTGTTTCATTTAAATATATTTGTATGAAAAATAGAAGACTGGATGCATATAGATACACATGTAGTAGACACTCCTAGAGAAGAATATTCTATATAGGTATTTGAATAAATTGTGTGCGTTTATGTTAGCGAACAGGTTCATCGAATTTTTAAGATCACAAAATTGAAATTGAAATGTGAAACTTTAGGCTTTTTTAGGTTTATGATAGCTAATTGTTTAGTCTTACACCCGTATTCTAAGCAACATCACAGAGATAACACAAGTCACAAGGCACTGTTCCTGCTTACTTTGCGGGGCATAGGAAACTTCTTTTCTACTGTCTATTCTTCGGAATATCAAAATTGATAGTAAATCAAAGCAGTTATCAAGCTTTCTTGCTCTCTTGTGTGAGCACTCAGCTCTTAAGTTCGAATGATATAATGCTTATACATAATGCGTAGATATCTTCGACTCAATTTCATCGACTAAATTTGAAAACCAGTTTAAAATTTGCGAATTTTGCAAACGAAAACGTTCACAATAACTCATTGACCTTAGAAGAAATATATTAAATATCGATCCGAAATTTGACAGATATGTTTGCGAAAAAAAAAGCTTGAACCTAATCTGGTCATTTAAAGGCGAGCCATAAATAAAAGATTTTCCGAAGTGATGAATAGTTTTCTTCATCTTTTGTAAGGAATTTGTTGATATTTTTGGTCTTGCGCTTCGTTTATATTCACCTTTTTCCCCCAAATTTTTAAAACACTTCAATTGAAAATATTTTGTACTGATTTTTAAAGTTTATTATTGAAATAAATTGGCACTAAGTAAAAAAAAAAAGTTTCAAAATTATACGAAATAAGGAAAAATGTTTAATACGCGTATTAACTTAAAGGAAATTCAATTGACTTATTCTTATCATCATATTCGTTACCATAAAATTTTGGAGAAAATATTTTAATTGCTTTTTATAGTTAGAGCGTAACTGCTTCAAAGCTACATTTTATCGGTTTTTTTTTTTCTTTTTCAAATTAAGAAATTGTGTACAGAATAGCTGATAGCAGCAGAAACTTTCACGGTGTTTTTTATTTTTTATTTTTTTTTGGTTTTTAGCTTAAGAAAACGTTATCACTTTGACAGTTTTATTGCCTTTAAAAAGTTATTAACTTGATTTAATAACTAAACCTCATGCTTGCGAATCTTTCAAGAGATTGCTTCGCTTATCTCTTACTCCCTGTTATTTCGAGCGCGTCGAACGCATAAGAAAAGCGATTGTCTGTGTGTTTGGTTCGTTACGTAAACAGAAACAAATATTTAATTTCACTAAACAAACCCAATCGTTTACTTTCGGTTTAAGAGTAAATTAAAATTTTTGGAAATTTTCTTCGAATATTTGATCGTCTTCACTTCAAAAAGAAATAGTAGAGCAGGGTTTGATTACAAAATTTTAGTAGAACTTTTTTCTTTTTTCGATATTGCTGAGCTATGTATAAGACAATAAGACCATTTGTTGCCATTTGTTGATTTTTCCTTTACAGTTGTTATGTCGTCTTTTCAACAGTGTAATTATGTTTTTTTTTTTTTTTCTTTAAATCGAATTAATTTAAAAATTCCCAAAGAATTTTCTCTCGTTTATCGTTTAAAATAAATTATTTTATCTTTTTATAAGAAGACATGGTAGAGTTCATAAAGGTGTTTAACAAGCATTGCTTTGTGTCTGTCCTTCATCTTCGTCACATTGTTTTACACCTTTCTTCTAGCAAACAAGGGTGTATGCTAAACGAAAACCCATATACATGCATTCTAGGCTATATGCGTTTACCATACAATTTCTGCTTAGATTATGTGCCTGAGTTTGTGTGTCTGCATGTCTTATTTTACAATGAGCCCATCAATATGGGTGTGTATACCGAATGTCATCTTCTGACATTTCAATTAGAGTTTAATCAGTGTGTTATTATTGTTTCTGGTGTAAAGTGTGATTGTGTTTGTGTGTGTGTGTGTGTTGTCTGTTTTCATGTCTTTTATCTATGCCTGTGCATATCGTAAAGATGCAATAGGTGACCAATTATACAGACGTACACACAAATAAACCAGTAACTTTACACACTTGTACATATAATTTATTGAATTTATGAATAGAAAACATCAAATGGGTTTGGTAGTGTCAATATGTCAAGTTTCAAATTTTATTGTAAGTACACTAACAATAGAAAAATTGTAATAAAATATTGTTATAAATTTGAAAACTATGCAATTTAAATACATTTTCGACATATACAACACAATTAGTGCATATTGCTTATCGGATTTCATAATTTCGAAATGCGAAAAAAGTAAAACAAATAAAAAGAAAACCCTAAACAAATTAAATCTTTAATATTCGCTATAGGAAGGTTAAAAATCTTCTACTTTGCATTTATTGCAAATCGTACGGTGAAATCCAATCGATTTAAAATTCGAAAGTAATTTATCCATCAATAAAGCAATATACCGGCGCATCTTTACCTCTGTACAGATAACCATTGGAACTCTCTGATCGAGCGCAATATCGCGCATGATCTAATTTGCGACCTTTCGAATGAATGGCTTTAAATTCCTGTAATTTTAGTAACACTCTCTACCATCTCAAGGTAAAACCTTGAGAATTCAATCATATGACGAACAATGCCACAGGACACAGGTTCGCCGAAGATTAACAGATTTTGATTGGGAAACGTACACGCCCGCCCGACTGCCGTTTCTCTCTCTATTTCTCTCTCTCTCTCTCTCTCTCTCTCTCTCTCTCTCTCTCTCTCTTTCTCCCTCTCTCTCTCTACAAACGTAATGTCGTACAGTTGACTTACAAAATCGTCTGTGAAATTTTTCGGATAGAAATTTTAGAAATTCTAGAGTGCGACATTATTGTCGGTCAGTGTGGCATTAATCCATTCAAAATGTAGGAAAATTCTCCTTGCATTGGGAAGTTTTTATTGATCGAGTATTCGCATCGCTAAACAAGCGAATCCAGTTAGCCGTACATGTCTTTATATCCCCTATAACAACACCGCTCTCATTAGCTTAAGTTATAACATCAACCGAACTAATTTGTCGATATAAGCTGAAGTTGAAGTTGAAAAAACCAAGTAGTTCCATGTAAGTAACTATGGGTTTTTTTTTATTGAACTGTTTTTACTGCTAAACGCAATTACTTAAGAGAACAATAGATAATAGACAAGTATATACTGCGGTAAAATATCAAATCGTTGAAGCAAATGGGCACTAATGCCAAGATGAGCTTTAAAGCATTATGGCTTCAAAAGTCACAATTCTCAACTATCTGGAGACAAATAGAACTTTACACCAAAAAACAATGACAATATTAGTCCTGGTGGAGAATCAGTCGAATCTTTTATAGCCTTGAACATTTTCAACGGAGAAGTCTGGCTTTTACAATCTCTCCGTCAGCAAGAAGGATTTTATCCTTCTTAAGATTATTAGGTATGTTGTACGCTACAATATGCATTTTAAAGTTCGCGAGAAGTGCAAAAGCGCAGAAGACGGAAAATCCACCGCAGATAGACTCACTTACCATACATACGAAATTATGTTCCCTTCTAGAAAATTGGAACGTTATATGTGAACGCCATGAACGTCATAGAGTGCACAGTCCACATGAAGAATTTGACTCATTATAGATTTTTGTAAATATCTAGAAAGACATTGAAGAAAGAAGAGATTAAAGAGGGCAACGGAGATAAATCACCAACGAAACAAGACTATGCTTAGTTCTCCAGTTTTCTTTTTTTCGCAAAATTAGTTCACTTTTCCGCTTTAGTAATGTGACAGTGAAGGATGTAAGTAAGTAAACCTTATCTTTTAACTCGTAATTAACATTTATAAGAAAATCATTCTGTATCGCTAACGAGAAGTAGCAAAATGAGACTGAGACCCATAAAGACTGAGCTCAGCTGTTTTAAAAATGTCGACTACTTATGAAACTTGAATCCCTTCAGTTGTTTCAGTTTTATTTTTATGACATAGAATGCTAACAAAACCATTTCTAAAATACATTTTTGTTGTATTATCCTTAGGTTATGGACATACACACATACACACCCAAATTCTATACATCTTTGTTTTTCATTGTTTTGCTTTATTCAAGTCGGTTGATACGAGTATTATGTTGGATTTTTTTGTTTTTTGTATAAATTTCAATTTCATCTTTTTCTTCTTCTTTTTTTATTAATTCTTTCCTAGTCTTATTCAAAAAGCTGTATTGTTTGCTGGTAAAAAAAATAATTATACATATATATATATATATATATGTATGTATGTATATATACATTTATAAACGTACATAAATGCATACACATTCAACCACAATGTTGACAATATTTCTGTTTCAATTTCTTGCAGGTAAGCAAACTCGCTGGTATAACTGTAATTGTGTGCATTGTTTTTTTAAGGTTTGAGAATATTCCTGTGCAGTGTTATGTTGCCTCTGGTATGATTGCTTATTTCGCTGTTCAGGTAATTGAATGTCTCAGGTGTTTGTCAGACTTAACTTAAGCCTTTCACGAGATTTTCCCAAGAGTTTTAACAAAATACATTTTATGCGCACTTTTTTATAATCCACATACACGAACACTTAACATACATACATAGATTGCATTCATATATATGTGCATGTATTGCAAACTCTTTTTTAAGACAAAAAGAAATTACTTTTGTTTAATAAATTTGTACTCTTCTTTTTTTATTATATTGAAATTTCGATCAGTTCTGATCGAAACTGAAAGAAGTAGATATAGTCACATAGGACCTTATATAACGCATATATTCTTAGTCAGTATAAGCATTTTTCTTATTCCATCTTTTCCGCCTTTTTCTATCGGTTTGGTCGTTTGTTGTGGCAATTTTCAAATCCGCATAGACAGATCATGAGCAAAACCAAAGCCTTACTTAAATATTCTCAACAGAAAAAATTGTTCGCCCATAATCGGTAAAGCCTTTTTGCAATCTTCGCATATTATTTGAATGAAAATGAGGCTGACAATTAGATACCCTACTGCACTTCGCCTAGTACAGTTATCCGCTCGTTTTGGTAATAGTATAGCAAACATTCGATGAGGTTAAATTCTTTAGCTATTTACTGTTATGAATCAATTTTCAAGATTGAGTTTTCGTAGGAACGGCCATCTGAGATGGGGTTTCAAAGAATTGATTCAACCGAACCAAATTTTTCGTACCAATTTAGAAGGTGAAATTACTATTACTTAATGAATTTGGTGAAGAAATTATGAAAATTGTAATTTTTTTCCCCATTGTACATTTGCCTGTTGTTAGGCGGTATTGTTAACAGTTACGCGATATAAGAAAACAGCAAAGTTACAAGCAATAGGTGGCATATGTCTTTGTCAGACTATGATTCTTTTTATACTTTTTATGGAAAATATTTTGAATAATCTTAAACAGATTTATGGAAACCAAGTGACGCAAATCTTCTTAACCACGCGTTAATGGATTCCATTGGAAAAATCGAACAAAAAGTATAGAAGAAATTGTTTCAAGTAAGGAGACCTCAGCACCTAAATACCTTCTAATCAACTTTGTTTGGCTGCAATTGGCTGCATGCAACCTCTAAACTTACATGCACTCATCTATAGTGCTTAAGTTCATTAACCTAAATACGTATTAATGAACATCGAAACTGCATACGTAAATAGAAAAAAGAATAAAATGAAATACAAATTCTTTTCAATATTAGATAGATAAGCTTATGCATGCCTTAGGTAATATTATTATCTAGACTTAACAACATATTGCATTTAATTATTTCTATTTATTTGCGGTTTAAAGTATTAAATAAAATTACATAAATCTATTATAAAATAACAATTTTTTACTAATGTATTTTATAAAGATATACATATATATATATAAGCTCATATTTATATGAAGCTTAGCCACAATCTTTTATAAATAAATGTAATGCCATAATAAAATAAGCTCAAGAGATAATTTCTTTACCTCTAATCTCAAAAGAAGACATTATCAAAATGCCTGTTATAAGTGAACATATTTAACAGGAAATAATGTATATATATATACAGAGACATATGCAGAATGCACATATGCACATAACCAACAAACTAACTAACTAACTAACTAACTAACGAATACTATACGTAATATATGCACTTAGGCGTATGTGTGCATCCATGCAACTATGTATAGTAGTGCATGCGGTAAATGCTGCATGTCAGAGATTTATTTAAACAGATCATTGGTGTCACTAAATTGTCACCACCTAAGCATTAACATAATTACACATACGCAAATACAATGCCCACAAAATCGGGTTTGTTAACCGACAAGCAATTGCATCCTGTCCATGTGTGCACGCAGATGTACACACACTCATTTACTGACTATGACTATTAGATAAATATGTGAATAGAGAATTGTAACTATAAAAACATAATATCTATATAGCGAATACAACGGCTTATACCTGATATTTAAGGGCTTTGTTTACGTACAACTAAAGATTTAGCAAATTTTTGGTCAATGGTTTAGTTAACTAACTAAACTAAACTAAGAGAGACTCAATGCATGGTTTAACAACTTTACCTTTATAACAATGCAGAGCACAGAAGTTAATGTAATTTGTGGCTAATATTCTGGTTATATACACATAAACACACACACACACACACACACACACACATGCGTACATGCATACATCTATACACCATGTATATGCATCTGATTTGTTTAACTGAAGAGAGAGTTGCTACTTTTAATATATAAGCAGAGGCATAACTTGGACTTGGCGTTTACCAGAATGATGCTCATTATGCTGTCTTTAGGGTTAACAAATATTCCCAATGCAATTGTTATTATTGGTTTTGCACACAGTACAGTTCATTTAAGCAACTATTTATGATGCAAGAATTGTTGCTTTTGCTTCAGCTTCGGCTTCGGCTTCGGCCTCTGCATTTGCTTTTTGCTTGTCAATGTTTCAAAAGATTGATGTTATGATGTCCAGATTGTCATTTGTTTGACATGTACTTACATTAATTACATAAGATAAAGTTAATTCCAATCGCTTGTAGCTTGTACGAAAGCGGAAGCATGAACAAGAAATTTTATCTAATTTAAGAATCACTTCAATTAAGTAAGTTAATCAAATAGGATGAATAAAATATTTTAGTTTTTCTTTACAAATTTTTTACGTACGGTAAGTAACTTCAAAAGAATGTATTAATTAAAATTTTAGTTCCTTATTTTACAAAAACTGATTTACTTTTAATTATAAAAAGAAATTAAAAAAACTTAGCTAAGCTATGCGCACATATATTCGTCTATACATAATTTGATTGACAAGTTAATTGACTTTCTTGGAAAATGTTCTCATTAACGTGGTTTGCAGGAAACTTTTTGCAACAACCTGAGATATTTTCAATTCCACAACTATGCCCTCAAGAGTTGAGAACTTTTACGAAATTAATTTTGTAAAAATAGTTAAAATATATTCGATTAAACTTTCAAATAGAATTTACATCTCTAAGTTTTTCTATTGCTTACGCAATTCGAGAGTTCGCTTCGTTGCAGTTAACCTAAATACTTTATTCAGATAATTCGATTCGATGTATTAATCCCCCTGTTGACAACACCTGCTTACGTGACCAAGTTTGTGCACGCACACATATATGACATAATCATAAGATTTTTCGTAAGCGCCCTGAAAGTTGAACCCACAACTACACATGAAACTACTGACTTGATTATCGGTATTATATTATCTACTCGGCTATGCGTTAGCCCATACATAATTTAACTTAGATATAAGAGCAGCTGAAGCAATTAGTAACTGATTGTAACCTTTATTTACGCAGTATTATATTAAGCAATATTAACTAAAGCTATATCTATTGTTGGATTCGATATTTCGTGAATGAGAACGTCTTGACAAAACATATATATCCATCGGTAATGGATTTACAAACCCTGATGTCGACTGTTGTTCAAAACAATCAAAAGTAACAGAGGTCTTCGAAGAGAATATCTACTAAACTCGCTATTAATAATCAGTATAAAAATGGAAGCAAAGACCGACAAGCAAACGGACAACAAGCCATTTGAAAACTCAATTTAAATCTAATATAACTTGTTTCTTGCTCTAATAAGGCTTTAGTATTAAATCGTTCCCCTGTTTGCTGCATGCAATTACTACAAAGCACTTTTCTGGAGAGGGGCTTAGGTTCCTTTCAAAAAATCCTTGCTATAGAATCACAGCCACTTTTATGGCTTTTCATGAGAGTTTCTTGGCAACAGCATTATTTTATGTTTCATAAGACCATTTCATCATATACGTCGAAATCCCTTTTTGGCATTATATCACGCGTTAAAATGTGAGAGAGAAGCCAGAAAGAGTTTTCGGGTAAACGACATCTTGTTTTGAGTCTTTGTGGCCGCTAATGTCAATTGTATAATCCGCGTATTTCCACCAACATATTTAGGAGCGCTGTAGAAACTTTGATCGGATGACGATTTTTTTGCAATTGTTTCGGCTGCTTGTCCACAACGATAAAAAAA
>CCAG010005909.1:0-50570 GCA_001077435.1 Glossina morsitans morsitans
TTTTTTTTACACGTATTTTTTGGAAACGTATCTATCGTGTCAAGAGAGAATTAGGTGTATTATAATTAAATTTACTCGACCTTCATTTAATTTATTATAGTGCTTCCTATCCGGGCCAGAGGGCATGCGAAGTCAAAATGAGGCACGATTTAAAGGCCTTACAGATTCTCAGTAACAGAAATTCTCTACGGTCAGTTTGCGACATATTTGGAAAATGTCTAAGGAATAGCTGGGGGTCGATATAGGGTTTCTCTTATAGCCGCCTATTGCTTATGTGGAACAGGGCGAATATGTTATTGAGAAGTTGCATTAATATGCATAGCTTTAATAGCAAGTCGCTTAAGAATTAACAGCAAACTTGACGTTATTCATGCAATCTTTAGCGCAATTGCAAATAAAGTGAAAAGCATAAATAAAGTTTATGAAGTGTAAGAATATACGTTTTCCCTATAAAATTAAAACTTTATTGTGAAATCATGTTTTAATCCTTATTCGCTTTTTTTCATTTCAACCAACATTTTCTCTCCTTTTTTGCATCAACTTTTAATTAGCCCATGAATAAAAGTTTGATATGCATAAGCCTTTTTTTTTTTTGTTCTCATGCTGCATACTTTTTTCATTAATAAAAAAAAAAAAAAAAAAAAAAAAAAGGGAAAACAAAAAAAATGAAAAAGGATCTGAAAATAAAACCATGTTAGTTATTATGGTAACATGCGAAAGTTTTGTGATGAGATGAGACCCAAAACTGTTGGCTACATGCTACGCCGTTCTATAATATATATGCATATGAACGAAACTTTTATAATTTCTCGCAATTTTATTATGAAAATGAAGTTTGTTTTTGCTTTTTTTGTTTTTTTTTGCTTTGACTTCATGCCTCTATGAGTACGGTTGTTTGTGTGAGTATGAAAATTTAATAGGAATTATTTAACAACAAAAAACTAAACGAAACAAGAGAAAAAATAATAACAACAAACACACACTAATAACCACGCTTGAGAGTTGAGTAAAATCAATTTTGACAGTTACCTGCAGCGTTAAAAAAAAGTTGTTCTCTTATTTTTTAAGCCTTCCACTTTGGTGGTGGCGCTGTTAAATTTTTTCCTTTTCTTTTTTCTTTTTTGTTTTTCCATTGGGAGCAGAAAAACAGCAGAGCAGAGAACTCGTCCAATATCCCCATTTTCAAAAGTTTGTTGCCTGTGTTTTGCATTTTTTTCTATTTATTTTAATACTTTTTATACTTTTTGTTTCCTTATTTTTTATATAAGTTTATGCAGCAACAAAAATAATAACGATTTTGAGTTAAAGTTTGCAAAGTGTTTGTTGTTTAGAGAGTTTTTTCTTCTTCTGTTTTTTTTTTTTCTTTTCTTTTTATATGCATCAAGTATTGCAGGTGTACGAAAGTTTTCAGTTAGGCGGAAATTAATATAATTTTTTTTCCTTTCCTTTTTCTCTTTTTTTTTTTAGAAAAGGGAAAACTTTTACTAAAGCGTAAATTAAAAATTATAAACAATATTATGATTTCCATCCAGTTGATGTTGACTCATATTCATATAATCTAAAGTGAGCGCCTAACTGAGCTAAGCTTTAATCGTTTCTAGTCATAAGTAAGTCATAAGTAAGTCATAAGGAGATAAAGGAAAGGAAGGAAAGAAAAGAACGTAAGGAAGGGAAAGAAAGGAATAATAAAAGATAAGGAGAGGAAGAAGAGGTGGGAGACGAAGCAAAGGAAGGAATAGAAGGAAAGGAGGAAAAGAAAGAAAAAGAAAGAAAGGAATCATAAGAGAAAAGGAGAGGAAGGAGAAGAAGGGAAGGAAGGAATGGAAGGAAAGGAGGAAATGAAATGAAAAAGAAGGAAAGGAATCATAAGAGAAAAGGAGAGCAAGGAGAGGCATGAAAGAATAGAAAAGACGGAATGAGTCATAAGAGAAAAGGAGAGGAAAGAGAGGCACGAAAGGACAGAAAAGTAACGAAAGGGATAACAAGAGAAAAGGAGAGAAAGGAGAGGAAGGAAAGGATAGAATGGAAGGAAAGGAGGAAAAGAAATAAAAAGAAGGAAAGGACTCATAAGAGAAAAGGAGAGGAAGGAGAAGAAGGGAAGGAAGGAATGGAAGGAAAGGAGGAAATGAAATAAAAAGAAGGAAAGGAATCATAAGAGAAAAGGAGAGGGAAGAGAGGCACGAAAGGACAGAAAAGTAACGCAAGGAATAACAAGAGAAAAGGAGAGAAAGAGGAGAAAGGAGAGGGAGCAAAGGATAGAATGGAAGGAAAGGAGGGAAAGAAAGAAAAGGAGAGGAAGAAGAGGCACGGAAGGACAGAAAAGAAGGAATGGAATCATAAAAGAAAAGGAGAGGAAGGAGAGAAAGAAAAGCAAGAGAAGGGAGGAAAAGAAGGAAAAAAAGGAAGTTCTCTTTACCTTCTGTCCTTAGAAAGTTTAATATTTCTCACCTTACACGCACTGAGATCGCTTTATCATATGAATGGTGTTCTTTTATAGTTTCAAATGAACCACACATGTGGCAACTTCTCATATACTTCAGATCCAAATATTCAAAATTCATGGAAAGTTACAAAAGGAGGCTAGTAATTACACCTAAAATGAACTCACAGAGCACTCATTCGTTTTATGCTACAATCTTCTACTCCATTTTTAACATAATTTTATTTTAAATTCATAGGGCATCAGAAAGCAAGCAGGGAACTCAGTAGTAGGACGAATCTTTTATTCTTTAATCTTGCGCTTAATTTAACTTAAACATGCTAAGGCGTATGCTAAGAAAAAAAGGTAAAGTTTTCCTTTAACAAAAAAAGCATATGCTTGCGTAACTTAACATATCGCTTGAAAACAATGTATAGAAAACCTTTTATGGGATCATACAACAAATAACAGGATAAAAGCGTATAACGAAACTAAGAAATTCATATTTTTTGGTGGCAATTTTACAATTTAATGGTTTCCGTGATGTCAGTCGCGCAGCAGAAACCCACGCTTACCTTTCTCAATAAAATATTTTATATAATATTTACAAGGGAAACTTTAAATTTTTACAAATTTATTTCCTTTTCTTACTTAACCTCATTTATGCATGCGAATGTTGTTTGAATTCAAAGACCAAATTATTCGCCAACTAATTAAAACATTTATCTTAATTTAGTTAATTTCATTTTTAGTATGTTAAGCCCGTATTTTAATTAATTACATACAAGGACATAAATACTCGCAATAGTGAGTAAATTAATATAAACGTTCTTTGTATCGTTTCTTAAGGTAATGAAAATTTGGCTGAAAGTATACCTTCTTATCACCCGCTAACAACACAATGCAAGCACAAAATAGGCTGTCATTGTTACCTTACATTTGGTCATTTCTTTGCCTTTTTCTATGCCTTTCATTTTCCATCCAATAAAACGAAAATGACTTAACAAGAATTAATGGTTTTCAATGTGACACAATTACCAGCTAAACAGTGCCCCAGAAACGCTTTACAGATATTATAGAGTCGCAATAAGAAAAATCGTAAAAAAAAAAAAAATTTAAAACAACAACAATGAAAATATATACACAGTTTAAACCGAATCTTTAGATCCTTATTACTTACGTTAGTTGGATGCATGATAAAATTTAAGGACAGAATTATTGAATGGAAGGTTTCGTTCACTTCTTTGGAGTTTTAGTTCACTTCTACAAAATTTAGTTTTCACATTTTTTTGTCTGAGTCGTAGACTGTCTAGCATTATGCATTGTTAGCACCTCTGGAATGAATTCGGCTTGATTTTTGCTCGGGCTTTAACTTTCACGGCATAGCGAGAGGTGCGAAAGGAGTGAAAATGATAAAGATTTCCTTGTTCAGATAATGCAAGGAGGTCGACAATTGCCACAATAGTCCATGTGAAATACAAGTATACTAAGAATAGTGATTTGATGCTCAATACTTCCCGGTAGAATCGATGAATAGTCGATGATAGGCTATGTAGTATGGAATCGGGGTATCTCTGCAATTAATTTGTATTTTTGGTGTCCGCTTAAATCTGCTTGCGCATAGATTCAAACAATGAAAAGGTCACTATCGTGATATTACTCGTGGCATCGAAAGCAATTTTCATATTGGGATGAAGAACGTTCGTGTCGTAACATCCTGCTAATAATAAAAATTCGTCTGCTCGATCAAGGGAGTAACACGAAACGTGTGCGAAAAGCAATTACGGGTTAATACATAGCCAAGTAGTTAAAAAGCGGGACCATATCTTAGTTGCGACTGAATGGTAATTGTTGCTATGACAAGTGCTCGTTGGTGTAACAACTCCCAGGCTGTGACCACTCCCTGTGTCTCTCTCCACCTCTCTCTCTCTCTCTCTCTTTCTCTCACTCTTCCCCTCTCTTTTTCTATCCAGTTCTTTTTGACGGGTGATGGGTAGAGAGATGCCGATATGTTTGAATACGAGTGGATGGAAGAACTGAACAATAAGCTCCGAAATTTTTGACCAGAAATGTAAAGAAACGCTAACTATATTTATAAACATAGTTATGAGAGAAGATTGTTGGCTTTTCGTTGTAATGGAAAATAATTCTATAAGTAGTCGTAAGCCGTTAAGTAACTTAATATAACCCCAAGAAAAGAACTGAAAGCATCATTAGCTTGATTTTCGCAATCTCTCACCCCCCACCACACGATGTATAAATCTATAGACGACTGACTGAATATTGCAATATTTAGCCATGAAATTAATTTATGCCTGCAATTACGACACGTCGTCAATGAAATACATTCATCTTAAAGGTAAAGTTAATTGGCTTCTATGGCGTGCCACAAATTGCGATCAACACACTCGCACACATGCCCCTATACACGCAATGGAGCGACAACAATTTAATAGATTCCGTACATCTCGTTAGTCGTGATACAATAATACCGAATATTTCCATAATTTTTCAATTTTTATGCACAACGTACAAATTTTGGTCATAATTAGCTTGAATGGTGTACGAAAATTTCCTTACATGTATGTGCCTGCATGTCTGTATGTGCGCGACGATAATTGGTTGCAAAAACGTTATTTTCTCACTTCAATTCCGTATACGTTCAAAGGGAGTCACCCTGCCCCGGTATGTCCTGGTATGCTACACACTCAATAAAGTGAAAGTAACAAAGTAGTAACAATGAGAAAAAAAAAAAAAAAAACAAGAAAGAATCATAAAGTTTCTGTTTTTCTCTGTGTTGAATAATTGCTTTTGCTATCCAATCTCTACCGGGCAACAACACGTACAAAATTGGTCAGGAAAAGCAAGAAAAAGAAAAAAAAGAATTCATAAAAATTATGACTAAAATACGTAACCAATTAAAATCGAAATTATATAAAACCTCCTCAGTCCGCTTATTTGTATACAAAACATGTTATATCATATATGTTTTTATACATATTTGGACGATAACGGTCGTAGCAATTTATGCTTATGGCCATTTGTTTTTTCCGACTAAGCGAGACTGAATAAGTTTTACACATTCCCGTGATCCCTTATTCGTATTCTCTCAAACATAATAATACTGAATGCTTTCAAAGCTTTTGGAAACGATTTCATGAATTTGATAAACAATTAATTTTTATGCTCATCACGGCAGAATCTACATACAATAACTTCTTTCCACTTCTTTCTTGTTTGTAACGCTCGAGCATAAACATTAGGTCCCCTGGATAAGATAAAGATTTCAAATGCGAAAATTGGGAATATATTTATTATTCTTACAGAATAACGGTGGTGGTTATACGACGACCAAATATGCGCCATTTTTCCAATGATTTCGCCAAATTTGTACTACAATATTAACAAAAATCCTCGTCATAAAACTGATACTAATTCGAAAAGGGACATAATAACGCATAGTCTTCACGGAGGTCTTTCGAAATACACTCAAGTTCGCAAGGAATTTGGAGATGAGGAGGTGAATAATTTTTACATACGCCAGAGCTGAGCACTACGGCCAACATTATAAAATATTCTGGCTCAATTAACCTCAATTTCGGAATAAAAATTTACACAGACAGCTACTGTTAACATTGCATAGATCCTCTTGTAGTCTCACTATAAAGTTTTGTTCCTGATTTTTTCACTTCTTCTATCATTCTAAATGATCCATTACGTTTTCAAGAATAATATTCAAAAGTGTATATGCAAAGTCGATCTTTGAATCTCTTCGTGAATGGTTCTGTAGCCAAGTCAATAAGAGTCGTGACCACAAAGTCGCCTTTTGCAGATTCAAATCTGAAAGGCGATAGAATTTTCTTTGGTCGCAGCTATAGCGAGTGCATATGCACGACCAATTCATGGCTTATGCATGACCTATCTACGGCTTATGCATGGCCTATGTATCGCCTAAGCACTCCCTACGCATGGCCTATGCACGATCTATGTATCACCTATGCATCGCCTATGCATACCTATGTAGCGCCTAAGCACTCCCTGCGCATGGCCTATGCACGATCTATGTATCGCCTATGCATCGCCTATGCATACCTATGTAGCGCCTAAGCACTCCCTACGCATGGCCTATGCACGATCTATCTATCACCTATGCATCGCCTAGTATCTCCTATACACGGTCTATGCATCGCCTATGCATCTTCTACGCTTGCCCATCTGCCGCCTATGCATCGACTCTGCTCGGCCATGTGCGCCTATGTACGAATGGCCTCTGCATGACCTATGTATGCTGTGCCTACGCATGGCTTACGCACCGACTACGCATCACCGACACATGGTCTATGTAGGGCAAGACGTATATTGACCGATGCGAACATGCTTAAACTGGGCGTTGCAAACGTTTCTACAAAATGAATGTAAAATATAAAGTTGTTGCAAGAGGTTGAGAGATTGATATTCTGTTAAAAAAATTCGAAGGAGCTGCATGTATTTGCGCAGCCACGACTAGGAATTATCCCTTAATAAAATATGGTTAAATATACTAGCGCCTTATTAGACTTCACAAAATCAATGCTAATTATTGAGCAAAATGAGCTAAATATGCGAATGCTTTGATATTAAATCTGATAAATTTTATTGATGAAGTTTTATGCATATATGTGCTTTAAGAATCATATTAATGCTCCCGTGTGGGCAGTTGGAAACCTTTGCAATCAAGAAATTTGTTAGCCGAGCATTAAATTTTTCATTTTAATTTCTATAATTGATTGAATCGATTGAAAGGAGGAATTGACAACATCAACATAGCGTTACTGATGAAACTATTGGCTTCCTGCGATGGGAAATCTGCCCTTACTAGAAAAAGGATTCCAGTCAAGAATGGGACACCGTAAGATAGCAATGTGTTTATTTGTTTGTTGACCCACTAACACGTCGCATATATACATATATATATATATAATATAATGTATCAGAGTAAGGTTCTTAAAGAATTCAGCCAAATTAGTCTCTGCATCGTTGTTCCGTTTAGTCTTTGTATCGTTTTTCAGTTGACTGAATATTTCTAATTCTCAAAATTGTCATAGAAAGTCTTCGCCTTAAGCCTGATTGTTTGTATACATAAAGTCGGTAATATGATGTTTTTTGCTGGGAAAATTAAGAATAGCTCGCGTAAACCTAGAAACCTTAAAGGCTTTGCATAGAACAGCTGAAAATTGACAAAAGGAAAAATATTTATACATTTCTTTTAAACCTCCGTAAACAAGACGCACATATGCAGATATACATGTACATATATATGCATAGGTAAACATGTGTGGATCTTTCAATGCGTAAATATAAGACGAACAAATGTTTATTATACGACAGTTTGGGGAATAATTAAACCGTTTCAATTCATTTATCAAATGAAAAATAACATAATTACGTATATACAAACACATACATATATATATATGCTATGGGATGATGATATAAAATGAAGTTTAATACGGTGCATAAACATTAAGTTGACGGTCAAGTTAATATTGCTTCTGTGGCTAGTCGTAAAACTTGTCTTTTCTTTTCTTTTCTTCTCTTCTCTCTTCTTGTCTTTCTACGTAAGCACACATGCATGATAATAGTAGTGACCCATGGATGATTTCGGTAATTGATGTTGTTTATTTTAACACTTAATTACCCTTTAGTGTCCGAAAATTTGCTTTCTCTATTCTTTTACTGCTTTTGCATCTTCATTTACATGAATTTTTGTTTTCTGTGCTCTTGTGCTTTTTTGTGCGTGTAGCCGTCGTCTTTTAAATATTTGAAGACATACGGGGGCGGTAATGCAGCTTCAATGTATGTGGATAAGTGTTAAATGCCGTTAACTTACTTAATTACAATTATTTGCATCACGCTCTTTGACTGGAAACGTTGACTTTTTTTATCATACTCTAGATTTGGGCGGTTTTTCAGTTGTTGCTATTGTCTGTGTGTTTATATGCGTCTTTATGTGAACTTTACGTTGTGTTACCCTTTTCATGTTATTATCATAACAAGGTCTTTGACTTTAGGATATGATTATTGTTGTTGTTGTAGTTAATGCCGCTGCTGTTATTTTAACTATAATTATATATGCGTAATATGACCACAATAGCAATCTTTGCCTCGTTTGTTGATTGCTTTACGACACCTTGTGGGCTCATTTATTGTACGTTGATGTTTCGCGTTGTTGTAAATATGCCATTGAGTTTATATGTGTTATAATTAATATACATACAAATATTGTATGTGCGTGTGTGTGTGTGTGTGTGTGTGTGTGTGTTTGTGTGTGTGTGTTTGCATTTATACTATACATGTTAAATAAAATTAAAATTGTATTGAACTCTGCAGAGAATATATACTTAGCGTATGAATATTAATTAACCGCAAATTTATAGAGAACTCATACGTACCGTAAACTGTGTAAAACAAAAATTTATAGAAAACTTAATAATATTCTACAAACTTTCACTGCAGACGCAAAATCTGCATGTAACCTAAGTTTGCAACATTTCACTGAATCATTTTTATTGTAATTGTATTGTATCGCGTTGTAAATTGCATACTGAGAACAAATTTTTAATAGGGACTAAGTAAAAAACGGATTCAAAGATTATCGCAAAGAGTATGTAGTTAGTGTGTAAAAAATTATCAATACTTTTACACTAGAGCTACCTATGTTTTGCATATAACTATTTTTACTGCCTTGTTATAATGCATTTTCCGTACAAAATTACTCCAATAGGTTTAACGACTTAAAAAATATATCTATGGCTGCACTCGCTATTTGATTTACATAAAATCTCCGTTTTTTATAACGTGGTTTCCATAAAATCCAACAGTGGCTTCCACATAGCACAAAATAATTTAATCCGCTTTAGCCCCATTCTATGTATTTCTTTATGCCTTTTCAACAAAACACTTTTCCTAAATTGAATTAACTCCGAGTTTCATATAACACGGTACGAATTATTCGCATTATTGGAGACTTGGAGGATACATATTGAAATAATTCCACTCTAATATCAAATAATAAAATATGATAACATTATTATCGTACATTATTGAACTTTCCCTTTCATTTTAACAATCGATCAATCGAAAAAGATCATTTAGTTAGAAGATGGAAAGCCAAATCGTTTGATGATGCATCTCCTGCCAAATGTTTTGCACTGGCAAAAGTTAGTGCCGAAGACAAGCAGCCTAGCGCAACTATTTGCAAGAGTTCAACTTATTAAGAAGAGCGCCAACAAAGCTACCGCTTTTGCAGCACGTAATCGTAGCTTCAGCTACGTTGAAGAAACCGATGAAATCTTATTGGTCCATTTTGATCGTAGAGATCATGGATATACATACACACAACATGAAAATATCTGCGTATAACATATACGTGTTTTATGAAAAAAATATGTACGATATAGTTGCGATTATTTATTGAACACTTTCTCACTCATTTTACGATAATCTAATGGTGCATAACAAAGCATTCGCTAAAAGTTGAAAATAATTTTCCTTTTTCTTTTTCTTTTCTTGTTTTTTTTTTTTTTGATCATCAAGTTAATAAAAGTTATAATTCATTTGCCCGTTGACCCTTATCATTAACACATTAAAGTTTAGAAAAAAATTCAAAAATTAAAGGAGGATTGGAAACGCGTTTGCACAGTTACATACATACATTACATAACATATATTGGAAAGAGAGAAATCCTATTAACACAAAAACTCTCAACAAATCTTTTTCCAATTTACGAAAATTTTTCCATTTTCTGATAAAATATATTAAAACAGTGCATTTTGTGTGAAAGTCGTGTATGTGAGGAATTATGTCTTCTTTGCTTACTCTTTTCTTTTTTGCACATTTGTATATGTAAATTTTTTTTAGAGTTAAACGACACCCAAACCCGCCTTCTATTGCTTGATGAGATTAAAACGACCCGAATAACTGAGAACTGAAAAATGAACAAAAATAAAAAAAAGGTAGAAATTGCAAAGAAATTAAAACCAAACTAAAAAGTATCCTTTATGAACCTAAGTTCAGAAATATGAGCAAAAAAAAAAAAAAAGAAAAAAAGCAACGAGAAACGAGAAATGAAATTCAACTATGTTTAGTACGCATAGTAGAGAAGAAGAAGAAGAATCGCATAAGAAGCTAGCTGGTAGAGGAAAACATTTTCATAAGGGCTAAAGTGATTTGCAAACACTCTTCAATGCAAATTTTATTTTTCTAAATTATTTTCGGTCGAACAAATTTTGCAGACTTTTAGTTGAATAAACAGAAAATGATCTATCAGATTGGCAAAAATGATCGTATTAATTTCGCGGGTATACATTTAAAAAACATAAATGAAATTAAAACTTAACTAAAGTTAAGCAAAAGACTTTAAAATTCTCGATTGAAAATTTTAAGATTCGTTGCCAATAAACTCAACGCAGAGATGTTCTTTTATTTTAGAGAATATTCACAATTTTTACATTTAATGTTAAGCCTTTTTCTTCCTCTTTCACTTTTATGCACTGCTGACACGGCTGACGACTATCATGTACTCTGTCATACCGCCTTTTTAAACTAATGCGCAACATTTACGCTATAGTCCTCTATGAAAATTCCTTGGTTTTCTTCAATATTCAAAACTGTTATGTGAGTGTGTTTGTAATCTTACATATATAAGCAAGTGTAGTGTTGGAGGTTTTAATTTTTTTTTTGTTTTTTTCAGCATAAAATGTCATTGTGAAGCTATGATACGAAAACAAAAAAAAGAAAAAAAAACAAAAGAAACAAACCAACGAACGAACGAACGAACGAATCTACATACTTTCACACCAACCAAACAGTTATCACAACATCACAGTTCTAAAGCGTTTGCTACACACTCAACATTTTCTCATCTATACTTTTCTAGTCTAACCATGCATAGCATGCAATGTATTTGTGTGTGCATGTGTGTGTTTATACTATGGGTATAGTTCATTGTTAAATTGTTGTTACTCTTAATATTGTTGTTGTTTTTATAATTGTTGTTAGTATTGTTGGGATGCTACAATGTGTGGCAGTCACTAGGAAAAGAAGAAGATTTATGGCGGATGTTGGAATTTAATGAAATTGCAAAACGAAAATGAAAAGCAAACATACACTTACGTTCATACGTTCATACCGAATAAACCAACCGACAGCCATTCAAGCAGGCTTCTCTATGTATTTAGGTAGATGGATAGGATGCTCTCACTGAAATGAATGACTACGAACGAACGAACGAACAAATATACAAATAAGCGTATAAATGTGTAAATGTGTACAAAATTAAGAAAAGTATGGGACAAAGAAGCTCAAATGAAAAACAAAAACAAACAAGCTTCTATTACATAAGTAAACGCACAAAATGGCGTAAAAAGTAGAAAGGTTTCCATTTTTTTTTTTTTTTTTTTTCTCAATGTGCTTTACATTTGCCTTTATATTCATCGTTTTTATACGTACGTACGTACTTTTACGCTTTTATGTACTCAATTGTTTTACACTTATAATGACTGTTTTCAATACAAGCGCAATCAATCCCTTATACATAATACATAAGCGAAAGGTAATAATACGTTAACCAATACTCGTTACTCATGCATTTTATAGAAATTTTTGCTTAAATTAGGAAATTTTTCTTTAATTTAATGTAACTGATGAAATTTTCTCATATTCGCAGTAAATTAATATAAAGTACATCTCGCTATAACACGTAAGATTGGTATAACACGGCGAAAACAGGTTCGCAAGCCGGTAAAGGAGTAGTACGTAAAACATTTATCGATAAATTTCTGTATATTTTTCTCTCTGTCTCTCGCTCTGTCATGTAGTGTCTTAAGTCTGATTATTAAAGAAAGTTATTGTTGTTGTGTAGTTGTTTGCAAAAATGCTGATCACTTTTTCATTTAAAAAAGGCATTTATTGTGGAAAATTGGTATAATAATACATATGTATTATATATATATATAATCAAAATAGTTTTCATCATTTTCTAAAGTATTTTACAATATTTTTTTCCAATCTGGCGGTATGATGTCGACAGAACTAATATAGGTTAGGCAGCAATCCATCCACCGATCCCTGTTCACACTTCTTCAATTTTGCGGAACCGCGTGCCCGTCAATGCCATGTGCCACCCATCTGAATGGGTGGTAATCAGGAGGCGCCATGTGTGGTAAATAGGCTGGGCATTTTCAGCCAATTAAGCGTCGCCACTTTTGAACTGTTGAACCAACAATTGGGATATAACGGATCACCATACGTTTTTGGCGGGCTTCGGTAGCAGATTTCTTCAAATAAACAACAAGAGTAACGAATTTAGAAGAAGAAGAATATTGAATACTTATTAGTTAGCGTTTATTTTTCCTAGAAGTTACTGCGCCCCTCCCATAGAGGAGATTGAAGGCCAAACGAACCTTCAAGTGAATGGCTGTATTACCTTGGTTTTATCTGCTTCGGTGATGGCTTCGGCAAGTTTGTTGTGGCCGCCTTTAAACTTAGTGCCACTTAATGTCACTCTATTTCTCCTTGGCATACCTCGTCTAGTTATTAATTAGCGTTTATTTTTACCTAGAAGTTACTGTGCCCCTCCCATGGAGGAGATTGAAGGAAAAACGAACCTTCAAGTGAATGGTACTGGAACTGTATTAACTTGGTTTTATCTGCGTCGTTGATGGCTTCGGCAAGTTTGTTGTGGCCGCCTTTAAACTAAGTGTAATTGTCGCTCTATGTCTCCTTGCCATACCTCGTCTAGTTATAATATAGCCTGCGTTTGCGGAAAAGCGCATCGTCAAGAGGGTTAAAGTAATTCAAAATCGTTAATTAAGAACTTGCCTACTCTCTGAAGTCTCTTTAGCCTATTTCACACGTAACGGCAAATAATATCCTATCCCGGTTTACCGATGCCTACAAAACATAATATGCTTATATTTCCAACTTCCCATGATGAACGTCAAAGGATAATAAGTTTAAATTTGTCTGTACCAAACGTGGACGTACATTAGGTGAACCACAGCCGCTAGCATAGCTTTAATGTAAACTCCAATGCGAATGTACGTACGTCCGAACAAGAGTTGATGTTTTCTTTTTTACAACTTATTTATTTATTTATTGTATATTATCATGTAAATAAATTAACAAAGTATCGAGTTAAAGGCGATCGGATAACTTACACTATATGCCCGCCTTTGTGACAAATCCCGTTGAGTTGTTAGTCTCCATCCTTAGCCTACTCGACTACTCATATGCAGGATTTTTCAAACATAAACAAAAACGTTTTCATTGCAAATGCTGCATTGCGCAGGCCGAAGAGACACCTACAGCACTTATATCACTATTGATAACAAGGGGAAATTTTTTTTATTTAATTTTTTATGTTATTTTTTATTAATTATTTCATTAGGCATACATTCCTTTTCTTGAAATGAAACTTCTTCATTATGTTTAACTCTACGCGATGACAGATTTATAAAAAAGACCGATCGGTATATTAAGAGGTAAGACTGTCTTAACTTCTTATGGGAATTACATACATTCACACATGTACCATAAGTAATGCCTATAAATACCACGATACTCCTATCTTCTCACTTATAGTTTGACGTGTGTCATGGCCAGCGTACCTGCGGATAAGGACTAGGGAAAAACTGTTATACAAACTTTTAAACCTGAAAAGCAAGTTCGACAGACAGACAGACAGACACTTAATGACTATTTAGTTGTTGTCTTAATTCATTCCGTTGTATGAAAGCAGAGAAATTTGTTGATAAAAGTTTTGCGAAAAACTTCTAACGCTTCGGACATCAATTTATTTGAAAAATAGAGGTGACAAAGTTTACCATGCGATAGCGTTTGTTACCTTAGACACCTATAAATTATCGAGAACGTTTACGTTCTTCTAATCGGTATTCGTTAACTCGAGGCCTAAATATGTCCGTTGAGACCAAAGCACATCTCAAAATTCGAAAAGAATAGTTATTTCTGCTTAAAATCTTGAGCTTTGGTTCAGGAAGACATGAACTTTATAGAATCTTTTTGCGTACCGCAAAGTAATTATTACAAAAGGAATAACAAAAATAATGTGTAAACTCCCCTTTACCGCTTATAGTTCACCCAAACGTTGAATGTCTCAAGCAAAGTCAACTTTTTTGTAAAATATCAAATAAATCCGTATATAAAACGCACTCAACTAAATTAAAAGGTATTTCGTAAATGCTTTTGTAGTAGAAATAATAACAAGATGAACGAACATTCATTCAAAAATGTGTGTAAAAGTAACGCAAAAGCAATAAGAAAAACAACGGGTAATTTTCATTGTCACGTGGCAGTAATTACCGGTGTTGCGCATGTTGTATCGAGGCCCTGTACATGATGCCGGAACCCCAGCACCAGATACTATTTTCGATTAATGTGGCACGCATACACAAATGCTTACACGTGTATATATATATATATATATATATATGCATATATATATATATAGATGTAAACGCGAGCAAAGACATTTGTGCCACATGTAAAATTGTTTTGCAAAAATACAACAAACAGTTATGAACATGCAAACGATACAAGCATCTATAGTCTATGGAAGATATTTCGATGCATGGCTAAATGTGTTTCAACATCCTGCTGTTACAATTTCAATTCATTGGATTTGAACGTTAAAGTTGGCGCAATATTAAGCAAAAATCCTAACATAGAAGCAAACATTTGCACTCACACACTCGGATACAGTGAGCGAGTTGAATGCATGAGTTTTTGTAAATGAATCTCCACATAGACTAAACGATGATGGGCCGATGAAGACGCCAATAAGCATTTCATTGAATTGTAGAAATGTTTACGGCATGCATAGAATGTTCTGTTCGTTTTGTATGCATTGCAATATTTCGATATGATTGCGTTAGCGTTTTCATCATTAAAACGGAAACCACACCGAAGGCGGACTTCCGGCTGACAAGGGGTGGTGGCGGTTATATTTGGTTTGTTGGTCGGTATACGTTGGTTTGACTATTGAGCAAAAATGAGGCAAACGTGCCTGATGGAATTTCCCGTTCGTCCGCAACCTGTGCGTGTGTGTGTGTGTACAATGGGTGCCATGCTTTGTCGTGCGGCGTAGTATTTATCGCATATTCAACACCTAACAAAACTCAGCAGCCACGTACACAATTTATATAACTTAATATTGGGTAACCGAAAAAGTAATGAGCCCAAATTATTTGTAAATCTCGCTACATATATGAACTAAATACGAGCTCTATATTTTTTAATTTGCATAACATTTGTATGCACGGACGAAATATATTTTTGAAATTTACGCTAACTTGCCTTTGTCAAGCGCTTTTGTTAGTGTATATATGTATATATATGTGCATTTAAATGTATGGATGTTTAAATGCATATAATAATATATGTATATACTCGTCAAGGTGAAAGTACTCATCTACTACTTTGAATGCCGTTACCGTTACCGTTGTCATTATCAACATTTAGTTGTTGGGCTGACTTGCTGGGCCACAATCGAATTGCGGTTGAAAGTGTCGGTCTTCTCTCTATTGGTTTTGTATTGTGTCGGTCGCTGTGGGTTTCCATTTATGCTGTGTGTTACTGCTGCAGTCATTTCTACTACTATTGCTACTCGTGTTGTCGCTGCTGCTGCTGCTGCTGCAGTTAAGTGACAAAATTGTTATTTTCACTTGTGGCGACAAATGCACGTTAAATTACAATCTTCATAAATTACAATTTGATACAAAAATACATTATATATATATATATATATATGCACATATATATGCATGCATAACCTCATCCTTGCCTAGTGTAGTACATCGTATTCAGTTCGAATGTATTTAATGGTTTTTTGATGACAAAGCATCATTCGCTGCTTTTGGGCTAACAATTGGAAAGCGAAGAGAACTCAAATGACAAATTTAATGTTTTGTAAATTATAGTTTAACCAAATTTTTTTTTTTTGTACATTTTTTTAATATATTTTCAAATAGAAATTCAAAAAGAGCCAACGAATCGAAGTCATTTAAGAGATTTTCCGAAATCATTTGGAACTTTGCTTCCTCCATAGGAAAACTACACGACATTAAGCAACTAAGAGAGTTACGCAAGTGGCAAAATCAACTTTTTTAGACTCAGAATTTAGTCAACTTTCATGACCATTAGCCATAGGCCATTAACATTTCGTGAAGAAGTTTGATTTAATCCTCCAATGGCTCCAATTAACGCAGATAGAACTATTCTAATAGTTAATAGATTAGATAAATAGGTAGAAGATCAACAAACAGATGATCAAAGGGGAAGTCATTAAATACGTTCGCAGTCTGACATTGTCACGATGAAAGACAATGGTTTTTCTATAGATTAGATCTGGACGCACTAATTCCTGGTAGTAGAGAGAGAGAGAGAGAGAAAGAGAGAGAGAGAGCAAAATCCATAGTCGGCCCACCAAAATACCACAGCATTCATTAACTTGACATGACATCCCTACAGACTTCGCTATCGTTTGCTTATCTTCATTGGTTTTAAAACGCGATCTTCTTCGCACCATATTTCCAGGTGCGATCTGGTTTCTAATAAACTGATTGTTTCTTGTCGATTGCCCTCAGATCTGCAGGAATCAGAACACGATCATTAAAAAGAAATGGTCTGGAGGATGCAATTTTATCTGCAGTGTTGTTGCCAGAGAAAGTGAAAACGACATATATAGGCATAAAAACTTGGCATGTTTGATTTGTGTTGTCTTATGCTTATTAGGTACGAACCAAAAACCTTCTTCTCGCAGTAATAAAATATTACCCTAAGCCCTCCTGCAGGAAAAAGATTTAAAAGGAGAAAGAATTTAATAAAACTTTCACTAACAACAATAAATTTTTTAATACCTATAACCAGTAAGGACGGAAAGTGAGGAAGTGTTCCTTTGAGGGCTTGCCTTCATTCTTAATTTATTGAAAAACAATTACATGCTTTTCCATTATTTAACAAGTTTCCATTAAAAGAAAGAAAAAAAGTGTTTTATTTTTTTTTTTTTTTTGGGTCTACCACCTCTTTATGATAATGTGCTCAACTGTGCATGAAATCAATGTTAAAATATGCAAATTTTTATGTACGCGACAATTTCAATTTAACGTTTTCTTTTTTCCTTGAAAATCTTATAAAAGGAAAGAGGATAAGAAAAGTTAAAACGATAGCTTGAATTTTCACTTTTTCCTTATTTTTTTTATATATATAGAAACGTATAAAACGCCTACCGTCAAAAATTACTCTCCGAAGGATCGTTAACAAGGATATAAAAGCAGGTTTGGTTTGCTTATAAATTAGAAAATAAGAACAAGCATTTCATATAAGAAAAGGAGAAGAAGTTTAAGAATTGTATGGATTTTTATTTTATAAAGAAAAAAAAAAATATTTTGTTTAAAGTGTAAATAAACTCTGAAACGTAAGGTAACGTTGTCTGAATAAACCTACAAAAAAGGCATACAATAGATCAAATGTACCTAGCAATCAGTAAAGTTCATAATTTACTATACTTTTACGCTAATTCAAAAGCGGTGGCCACGATTACCATAACGGCTGCTTCGAATTAACATTCGACCAGATAATCAACTAAAAGTAGAAACTATTTGCTATTTGCTTCTTCGGGATTGGACATAGGCAGGCCTCACACCATGATTGGCGCTTAGGCATTACGCAATGGCATAAGTTTCTCAGTTATCGCTATACCCGTCGAATTGTATTTTTGGCTAAACACTCACTATAACATTTTTATAACCCACTCGGTTATGTGATACAAGATATACCTCTGCAATGAGAAGCGTTACACTCTACGAAGTCTTAAGCTCACCCCTGTATCTAACATAGAAAAACAATTCGCAAGAGCTAGTTTCCTTAAACTCTTTCTTTTATTGATCAGTCATTAGCATATCGCAAAAATGTTTTCTACACCCGAGCTTTCAAGGTTTATTAGGAAATATAAAGAACAGATTACCTATGAGGAAATGAAAGACGCGTTTGTACGTTAATTCCCTTTGATTGTTTATTTCATTGGTTGGCGGGGCGTCCATATAGTCTTCCGAGCATAAAAATAATAAAAAAGTTCAGAAACGTTTCCACATAAATGGTCGTCCACTCGTTCTATCTGGCATTTTTGCTCAAAGATAATGAAAAGTATTTGAAAACATATGCTCCTTCTGCAGTAAAATCAATTCGAGCGCTCTGACTTAGCAGAAATGCGTTCGCCTAACGAAAAGGCAAAACAGCCGATCAATCAAACTCAATTTACTCAAAAATAATTCTCTCAGCTCATACCTGATGCAGACTGAACACGAAGAGATGCATTTCCCTCGTGCATCATGCAAAGTATTTCATTATATTATTTACGTTCAACAGATACACGTACAGGGAAACCATAATTTGACGTTTGAGTGCATGATGCGCGATGCACGATGCACGACGCAACTGCATCCATCGCTTATTCACTTCATACGACATGATGTTATGGTTTTTCTTTAAGTGAATCGTAAAATCCTATGCCTCTTGCGGTTTCTCATTTTCCTAAATTTTCTAAATAGTCTGTGGGAGAAATAGTATTCAAGGACTGAAGACGGAATATTTCTTTTGGTTGCTTTATTCCTTTCTTATGTTTCACGATCGACGACGTGTTGCTGAATATTTCCTATTCGTGTACATAGTAATGGTCAGAAACGAATCCGACGAAAGCAGATAGGATGTGAGAGTAGCCTGGATGGTGTGCGCCTGATCGCAGAGGAGAGAAAGTCTAACCTTCCAATTTTATCTACTGGGCTATGCATTCGCCTCATCTTAATACAACGAAACAATCCTAGCGCATTGCTTATCAAAAATAACGTTGTTCGATAATAAATTGATACGAATATACTCGTAGCAAACGCTATTGCCAATAGCTTGAAATTACTTGAGATTGCAGATCGGACAAATTAATCAAATTCCATAGTCCCCACTCGGCAGATACTATAGACGTAAAATGTGGAAACCTAGCAAAACTTTATCTCTCTTCCATGAAGTTCCACATCTGAAAGTGTAATCTGGCCATTGTCCCAGATTATCTGAAGCATGTTTCACCGCAATGAATCTGTCGTGGAATCTATCGTATCCAGTTTCTCAATACGTACTTTTTACGATAAATATGAAATCAGCCTCTTTTACCTTATCATACTATATCTATATGTGTATGGATGTATGTGTACATTTATAATTTTTGTTGTTTTTGTTTTTGTTTTGGATATATTTTGTATTTGCATATGGAATGATTGCAATTTTTAGGTGATTATTTATTTAACAACATAAGATTCTATATCCTTTCCATTTTGATATCATGGAGGACCGATTTAAAATTTATGCATGTTCATGTGATGTGTTCTGTAAGTAAGTGTTCAACATTGTACAGACCGCTTGCATACGATATATATATCCGGTAACTTAGAAACGTTCAAATCTTTACAAAAAATCACTAAACGGAAAGAACAACAAGCTACTGCTCATCGTCATATACATATACATATATAAATTTATTTATAAACAACATCTGAGCAAAGAGAGCCTCAAACAAAATTTCAAGCAAAGCGAGTGGATGCATAATAAAAATTGTTTGCTATTGATTTATTTACGAGTATGGCTTGAAAAGTGTCCTTAATACATAGATGTGTAGCGCATAGATAAAAGGAGTAGAAAAAGAAAATTTCTCATCTTCCATTATGTAAAAAGTTTTGCTTTTTTTTTTCCTTGCGAACGCAACCAAAACTTTGCGATCCATTAGATTTATCATTCGGTTCGTAGCAAACAAAAGACTGCACTAGAGACTACGCTAAATGGGTGAGATTCACTCAATCGTTCGTACACTTATGTTTTTGGACCTGTCCTTTGTCGCAAACCGTGTTAAACGTTTCAAGGTGTTATTCGTAATCATATACTAAGTGTTAAGGCGTAATTTGGTTAAAACATTAGAATCTGCTAAAAGATTTGTTGCCCTCTAACGATAGCTCAGGACATCAAGTCTTGATAACAACAATTGCACCGAGTCTTAGATGTTTTTTCTTAACGTAGCACATATTCGTACATTCGTCTTCACTTTATTACATGTTCTTCTGTATTATGCAGTGAGGATAACGCCTGTGACTTAAATACATCAAAACACTGTGTAGCACTCCGGCAAGTGGAGTTGTAGTAGATTACGAACGACTTTATATTCTTCCCTCCGCTTATATGTACACCCTTCACAGTCTGGTTTTTTTAAACAAACTAGTAATCGGCATATATATGTAGGTATATATAAGCAAACGATGCGAACAATTGTTAAGCGATCTGCCGTAGAGTGCTTTTGTGCAAATTTTCTTATTTATAAAAATTGTATGGATGCAAATTCATGCTGCTAGTGTACTGTAGTTGTTATGGTCACTTATGCGTTGTTTATCCTCATCACTTAGTATCCCACTTTTCTTGATATCCGATTCCGTCAATGCAGTTTACTTGTATTTTTAGCTACGACCTCTCTTACTTCAGTTTTCTTTTTTTCTTTTTTTTTTTTGTTATTCATTTAAAGGCAATTTCATCTACTGTTTGTTGCCTTCTTTACTCTCTACTTTAGGTTCTGTATAGATAGTATTTCTGGAAAATGCACACGTACATATGAGCAGTTATTGCAATAGTGGTAATGCAGTGTCAGAAACTAAGGCTTATAAACTTATGCGCCTGTCTTTGACACTTAATATCCCTTTTAACTGTTCTTGTCATTTTAGGCCATTTCATCTTTGCTTCGTGGTATGCATTTTATTTTTTACATATATTGCTATCTTTATACATAACGTACGCTTTCTTATGTGACATGTTATGCTTCTTTCTTTCTCCTTTATTTATCGTTTCGTTTTCTTTGCTACAATTTACTCGTATGTTAGTAGTGCCTTTTGAATATTTAATGCAATTTCCACTTGATTATTTATGAGCATAATAATCCAAAATAATAAAAAAGCAAATCTGAAATTTAGGTGAAATGGAAAAACAATTAACTGATAATCTTCAGTCATGGCTCGCCATGCATTTTTGCTTGTTGTTAAAATTGAAGAAGCTAAGGATAATACGTTAATACAACAAAACGTAAAATCTTCAAATACTTGAATTCCAAACAAGTTATGGAGATTGTGCTTTTTCGTCATTCCAACGTTGAAGTTATTTTTAGTAAAAACTTTAACTTTAAGTAAAAAGGCAAAATTAACTTTTCAATAAAATATGAAAATCGAAAATTAGGTGAACAAACAATTCGCACGGAGACTATTTCCAAATCGCTACAGACATATAAAAAAAGATATATAAAATATAAATAATAAACTTAAGTGTAGTTAATATCGTTTTTGCTTTTTCTTATTGGAAAAATTTATTATTATTATTAAAATTTTAGACTAATGAAATAAATTTTTAGACTAAAAAAAACACATTGAGCACTAGCACATTGAACACAGGCTATCGGTTCTAATTTATAATAATGTACATTAGTTATTGAGCCTAGTAGTTTTAATGAAGTGATATTTTGAATTGATATTCTGTTCTGAAGCTGATTTTAGAATGTCCAACGGGTTAATCGTTCCAAAAACAATACTTCTAGCCAAGGAAAAGATAAGGCAGTCGCAGAGAATGTGCTTTGAAGTAAGAATTTGTCCACAACTGCAGATTGGGGAGGAAGACTTCTTCAAGATCCATTGGTGAGTTGCAATTGTATGACCAAGGCGAATTCTCGAAAATGTTTGGATCTTGATTTTCTCAACATTTGTTTGTTAGATATAAAGGTGGAATTAATTGCGGATTAATAGAAGAGTAGTGTTGATAATGGTATCGTAGATTTCCTTCTGTAATTTTCTCTTTAACTTTTCCTCCAATGTATCTTTGAAGATCCAAGTTTTTCATGATATCATCCATAATTAGAGGTGCAGAAACAGCATATTTCGTCGCTCGATCAGCCTGCTCATTTCCCAGTAAACCGATATGACTAGGGACCCATAACATTTTAATATTTCCGCCGGGTGACGTAATTATATTCCTTAATTTGTTGATGATGCTCCATCTTGAAGTCGAAGGATTCCGAATAGCTTATAATACAGACAAACTGTCGGTAACAGTGACGGTTTTGAGTTTGTTTTTACGGGCAAGGTTCGCAGCGTGAAGGGTAGCTCTGGCTTCGGCTGTGAAAGTTGAAGTACTTTCGTGAAATATGTGATTGAGAAGAACCTGTCCTGAAGCATCTACCACGGCACAAGCAGGAGGCAGACCAGAAGATTTTAAACCGTCCGTGCATAAAAGACTCCAACCGGTACTCTCCAGTACTTGGTTTTTTTCACCTATTAGATTCCTGAAGACGTAATTTAGAGTATCTTCTTTCTTGTGCATAGACAACGAGATGTCAAAAGAGCAGTCTTTCAAAATCCATGGTGGTTTAACACCAAAATAGCGGTAAATTTTTAAGGGAATGTCCAATTCCTTTGCGACATACAAACAATAGTCAATTGCAGCGGGTAACTTTGGAATTTTCTTCACAATAATAATCTTTCTCACGTCACCGAGACTGGATTTGTTTAAATTAAGAAGCTTGGGGATTATTTTAGTTTTTAATTCATAAAGTCTATTTTCTAAAGTTGGGAGATCAGTTTCAATTATAATATTTTTTACGGGCGTCGTCCGAAAAGCATAACAACTTGCTCTGAGGGCTTGGTGATAAACCGTTTTAAGAATGTTGTTATTAGATTTGCAGCTATTGCCACAAATTATCAAAGCGTAGTCAGTCTTACTTAAAACAAACATTTTGGTAAGAAAGACAATGTGTGCATGGCTTTTCCAAGCAACATACTGTATGAAATTCACCATTGTTAAAATAGAATTTTTTAACCGAAGACAGTGTGTTTTCCAACGATAATTGTTGGAAAACGTGAGCCCGAGAATATGGAGCGTCTGCGCGTTTAGCACTGGTAAGTCGTTAATATACATCAGTAGATTTTCTGCATCGCACATCTGTTTTCGATAAATATGCGTTTTTTTTGATTTTTGTATAGAAATTTTAGCGCCTGATGAGCTTGCCCATGTGGAGATCTGTCGTCTAATAGATTCGAGGATGTTGATTGCTTTCGTACTATTTTTTTCTTTTGTTAAAATGTTCACATCGTCCGCGTAGAGACAATGTTCGATTCTCGGTATATGGCAAAGAATTCTACTAATTTCGTTGAAAGCGATCTGGAACAGCGTGACAGAAAGAGGAGATCCTTGCGGAATGCCATTTATTAGCGGAAAAGAATCAGAGAGATGATTGTTTATCCTAACTTTAAACCGCCGATGCGACGATGAATTTAGGTCCAACATTCCATGATTTCAAGAGTCTTAAAATAACATGAAGACCAACTCTGTCAAATGCTCTTTCGAAATCAATTGAGAGAATTATTACATGATACTGTTCGGAAATTGCTTTGCTCGTAAAGTAATCAGTATGTAAAAGAGCGTCGATGCACCCTCTACCCCGCTTGAAACCAACTTGTTGGTTTGTAATCAGGTTCTTGGACTCAAGAAACCAGGATAATGTAGATGCCATAATCTTCTCTAATACTTTTGAGAGGCAAGATAAAAGAGAGATTGGGCGATAATCCGATGCGTTGGAGACATTTTTTGTACTTTGGAATTGGGACAACTGCTGCCAGTTTCCACGTGGTCAGTCAAAAATACCGTACTATATAGGTCCAGTAGCTTCTTTTTACTTGAGTTAAACATAGCATTGACCATTTGGTATCAGATGCGATCTAGCCCAGATGTCCTCCCCTTCAAATTGGAGAGACAACTTGTAAGTTCTAAGGTAGATATGCAATTTTCCAGGGACATAGCACATCTGTCAATATTATTTGAAAGAGAAGTTGGTGTCCTTTTATTTTCGATGAAAGCACTGGAGAAGTTGCTGTCAGAGGAGTATTCGGACCACACTTTTCCAAAGTAACTAGAAATCTCATCTGCGTCAGTTAAAGTTCCATTGGGAGTGCAGATGGCAGAAATTTCGTTCAAATTTGAAGTCCCATTGAGTCTGTTGATTTTGTTTCAGACAACTTTCATTGATGTATTTCTGTGAATTATTTTCGAAAAAAATCGATTTTCATAATTCCTTCCTGAATAGAGCATTGGCCTTTTTATATAGTAACAAATGATCATGATCAGGACATCTCTTAAAGCGGTGCCATAGATCCATTTTATTTTTCCTCAATAACGAAAGCGTGTTGTTCCACCAAGGAAGCCTAGCTCGTTTAAAAAAGCTGTTGGATTGGGGAATAGAGAAATGAGCAGCCGTGCAAATCGCTTTAGACATAATAGCAGCATCATGGTTGCAGTTGCCGTTAAAAGGCTTTGAATTCAGATATGACTCGGCCTCTTTGGAGTATTTGATCCAATCCGCTTTATCTAGGAGGAATTTGGCCTGTTTAGCTGGAGTAACGGATCTTAACCTTTGAAAGGAAAGTACGGGGAATAAATTGTAGAGTTCTTGCTGAAAAAACGATTGCGAAGGTGGGATATAGAGCGAAAGCACTGTAAATCTTATGCTTAAGATTATTTGTATCGCTACGGTTTGTATGTTTGAGCTAAAATTTATGCGTTTGTGAGGTATACTCGATTTTATAAAAACATCAACTCCTTGTTTGGAATATGAATTTTTCAGCATTCGTGAAGTATCCAGTATATGATTTGGGTGGAATAGGATTAAAAGAGCTTCTACAATGGGTTTGTTGAACGAATATAAAGGTTGGATTAAAATCATTTAAGAGTGAACGGAGTTTATCAAAATTATTAATAAGTCCTTTAATGTTCCATTGTAGAATTTTAAAAACTATATTTAAATGTAGTGACATGGAAACGAAGTGGCAGGAGGGTTAAGTTTCCATGTCAACGTCTCCGTCGGGAAGGTCGCTATAGAAATTTTGCGAGAATAATTTGTTCTTACTAGCAGAATAATCTGTGGTTTGGTTTTGCTCGTAGCAGACTTGATCGTCATCGACTCATAAGCAGATTGCACTGCATTATATATATTCGACGCTATGCTCGCCCTAAATGGCGTGATCATCATCAAGTTTTTCTCACAGGTCCCAGCACTCCTCACATTCGAGTACATTTTTTGATTTGTCGCAAGTACCTCAGGAAAAGAAAATCTGCTTTTCTTTTAATCCTATGTAACATTCAATATTATATCGTGAGTAATGCTGTTGTCAATAAGAAAACGACAAATAGAAGCATTATCTTCCAGCAAGGCTGACCATTAACCACACTTCTTGTAAAACAAGTCCTTATTGCTTTGAGTATAAAAACACCAAAAATTGTACTTTGTTTCCATGTAAAGCCATTCCTTTGTGAAACCTTGTGTTGTGGGCTGTTGAGTGCCCAAAAAATAGATCTATATGGTTCGAATTTTACATAAAAGTTTACTCATAAAAAATTAAACATTTGATAGGTTTTGTTTGCTACATAGCATAATTACTTTTGTATGTAACTTTTCATATGAACTGTTATAGGGGAAGTCTCCCGTTGCGCTTTCAAAAATTGGCGCAACCAATCCAAATTTTCCAGCGAGTATGTAACTTTTCATATGAACGGTTATAGGGGAAGTCTCCCGTCGGGCTTTCAAAAATTGGCCCAACCAATCCAAATTTTCCAGCGAGTATGTAACTTTTCATATGAACGGTTATAGGGGAAGTCTCCCGTCGGGCTTTCAAAAATTGGCCCAACCAATCCAAATTTTCCAGCGAGTATGTAACTTTTCATATGAACGGTTATAGGGGTGTCTGCCGTCGCGCTTTCCAAAACTTGTCCATCCTAATACTAATATCAAATTCTATAATCCTCGGAACACGCATTCCGTCGAATTGTATTTCCGGAGAGAAAAGACTGTAAAAGTGATGGGTTCTCTAGCCGCTACAAATCCTGAAATTGGCAATAAACTATCAGGAGTATTGGTGAAAAGAGACTTTAAATACCATTTATTAGCGGCATAGGATTTGTCAAGTGAGCAAACGATTTCCGCTGAAACGTCGGATGATGATTTTTTTTTTTTGACTATTTCAGAATATACTGACATAAGCATATCAGTGGTTACGCAAAGAAAAAGTGCGCATTATATGCTCAAAATGAGAAAAAGTTCAAATTGAGAAGAAGTGTGCATTATATGTTCAAAATGAGAAAAAGTTCCAATAGAGAAAAAGTGTGCATTATAGGTTCAAAATGAGAAAAAGTTCAAATTGAGAAAAAGTGTGCATCTGTATTTAGGTGGTTGCGTACATTTAAAGCGCAACGAGTGGCCACACGTGGATAATTTGAAATTGACGGTTGATTAAGGGATGGAAGGTTGGATTCATTACAGCTTGTAATTTGTTGACTAGAGTTGAGAGGTGGTGATTCTGGAGAATTTAGTTTATTAGATTTTAGAATACGTGTTTTTGTTGTAGTTTTTTCGATATTTGCTGTTGCTTTGATTTTTTCAATATTATCTTTGGCTGGTGATGGAGCTGGTTTCGCAATATGATTTTTGATTGATGGTAGAATAGGTTTTTCATGGGAAGGAGTTGGAGTTAAAGGCTTATTAGGCACGATTTGCGAGGCAACAGCAGCGAAGGTATTACTTTTGCTAATTCTTTGTGCTCCAGATGGATTTATTTCCTGGTATTTGCGTCGTGCTTCGCCTATGCTACAGTAATTTTCTGTTTTGATTTTTAGAATTTCACGCATTTGTATAAAACGTGGGCATTGTTTGTCTAACGCCGAGTGTTGATCATTGCAATTTATGCAGAAACTACGTGCACAGCTTTCAGCATGTAGAGGAAGACCACAGTTAGCACATGATGAAGCACTGGTGCATCTTTTTACCGTATGACCCAGGCGTTGGCAGTTTTTGCACCTCATTGGATTTGAAAGGAAGAGTTCCACTTTACATTTATACCACGCCACATCAACTATTCGCGGTAACCGGAAGCGGTCAAAAGTCAAAATAAACTTTCCGGTAAGTGAGAATGTTTCCGTCGTCATTTAGTTTGGTGAATTTATAGATATCAGTCACTCCTTGACTGCCCATTTCGCGAACAATTTCATCTTCCGGCACATGCTTTAAGCAAGGGGCATAAATTACCCCTCAAACTGCATGCAGTTTAGCGGAAATAGTATATAAATTAGCTAATGATTTCGACTTTATGAGTTTTTCGGTTGCGCGTGGGTTACCAGCGAGAACAAGTAAATTCCCATCGCGTAGAATGGAGATAGAGTCTATGGATGTTGTAATGCAATCTAGGACTTTTTTTTACAGCAAAAATGGCTGATTTGAGAAATTGTTACACTAGCATCAGTTGAAGAAATAGCGATATACTTTTTGTCAATAGGTGTGAAGTCACTGATTGGCAACACCGGAAAGTCCGAATTTTACATTTTTTTACTTTGGGAGGATGTGTCAGCTAATAGACGGAATCTATTCGAGTTTTTATCTGGCGGCCCCGGGGCCATTATGTCTTATGGTTGTCTATTATTTAGTTATTTGTGAAATAGCCATTCACTTGAAAAGGTTTGGGATCTACTGAGGATAATGTTAAATGTTTCCAATATTTTATTTTTGTTATTTGTTTTTTTTTTTTCTATTTTTAATTTTTTTTTATTATATTTAGAGGAAACATGTACGGTATCCGCGATAATCAGGTTTGGCAAAAAAAACACTGAAAAGGCACGAGCTAAATGCACAACACAAAAACACCAAAACAATTAAAAAAATGCAGACGAAAAGAACACACGCACTACTCAGAACACAAGTCGATGTTTTTTTGAGGAAAAATTTATAAAAGAACGTAATATTTAATAGACAAAGATGTTTCTTTAGAAACGTGGACGTTTGTAAAAATAACACAATACAGAGTTGCAATAATATGCGATACAAATTTCTAAAAGCTTTACAAAAAGAGATTACTACTTTTTTATAATTTGACAAATAACCCTACCACACACACCCCCACACATATTGATAACATGGAAATTGTTAACTGTGTTATATGAAAACATATGTTTTATATCAATGCAATGGGCGGTATACGTATATGGGAGGAGAATATATAGAAATTAATGGGTGGTGCACGAATTCGAACAAAAAACACCTGCATTTAAAGCACTACTTTTTAATGTTTCACAGAAAATGAAATAGATTTTCAATTTCTTTGCCAATTACAGACGCAACAAAATTCGATAAAAAATATATTATACCGAGGACAGCTAGGAACGCCAATAAACTGTCTCAAAAGTGGCCGTGGGTTACGACATTAACTTCCATGTAACAATACTTTTGTTTAGTAAGGAAACAAAAATCATTCATTAATAAAGCTTCGATATTAAAATCCTTAATGTGTAAGCTTTGCGTACTAAACCGGCTCAAATGGTTAAAATTATAAAAAATCATAAACGCGTTTATCCCGTCATTTTTTATTTCGATCCACTATTCTTATTCTAATTTGATAACGCAGTTCATGGCTACCGTTATTAAAATAGGGTAGCCCTGAAAGGACGATAAACCTGAAAATCAAGTCATTTGCTCATACACGTGCGCATTAACTTTATATTAGAAGTAAAATCATTCATTCCTCTTTTATACACAAAAAAAAAAAAGGGCGTAGATAAAAATTACTTAAATTTAAAGGAACTAAGAAAAAAAACACATTAAAACTTGTCAAACTTCATTTCAAAGTAAGCAAAGAGATGCTTGAGCAAGCAATTCCAAAGATCGCACTAAAAGAAGGATGGTACGTATAAAAATGTAGCAGAAAAGATTTATTATTCTTTCGTCTGCATATATGAACGCACAAAGAAGTAGTGCGCGCATGTCGGACACTTCAGGTCGCAAATAGTTCAACACATAAGAAAGGCGCGGCAGCACCCCTTACCATATCGTTTAAAAAACTAAAACATAAAAGCCAATATTAATGTAAGCAAGCAGCGTATACGTTACGAATTAAAAATGAACGTGAACCGATATGTGAAATTAATGTAAAATTGAAGTCTTCATAGTCCGGTTAAATTTTATAATGCTTTAAAAACTTATTCTTCTTTTGCAAAGTTGATTGACGAGAAAATAATAGCGAACAGAATACAGTCAATTGCTCAATGTCGCCTATTAGCATCAGCAAGTACATGCTTCTTGCATTCATGAACATGCGCATCCCCAAACCAGACAGGCCCTCCACCTCGCTTTTTAGCAGGTAATAAATTTTGAATCTCCATAGCTGTGTAACGTTTTTTTATCTGCTTGAGTGCGGTAAAGTTTTTAATAAAGCCGAAAGCCTTAGATGCTGGTGCTTTACGACTTTAGTCTTTGAATTTATTCTCTGGCTAAATTTACATCAAACGTAAAGTCGTTACCAAAGACAACGCTTTTCCCAAAATCTATATGTGATAACTAGATATGTATGACATATATAGATGTTTCTGGCGAAAATAAATATACAAACTAGGTACCGTTAATTAAAAATTTCCCTTTTCAGCGGCATGTTTTCGTTGTATATAGACTTTTTGTGTTTTTTTATAGGATTAAAGTATATTTTTTGTTTATAACTTTATCGTAAATTAAATAAAACCTTGAATATAAGCTTTTATGTCTTAAGAAACGTATTCTTTGACCCTCGATCCATAAATGCAGTTTCAATTTTAAGTCCTGCATGCAAACTTTATTGGGCGAATGTACGTATATATATATATATATACGTATGCAAAATATTACGTACGGTATTTCGATTCTAAAATATTTACATTGTACATTATATTTTATAATGTCACACAGTATGGGCGTCGAAAATTGGTTGGACACTGAACCAATGACTGAGAAGAGGTGCCAGCAGTCTGACTATGATCATGCTTTCCGTGAGGCTTTAAATGAAATGCGGTTGAATAAGCAGGTGAAAGAGAAACCGCGTAATCTCTATTCTTAGCAGTATAACTCTTCGATTTTACAGCATTGTGATTTCTGTTTGGATGTAAGGGGCGAAAAAATCTATGTTCATAAAGTTGCACTTATTTTTGCGTCACCTTACTTCGCAGGAATGCTTAACAGTAAGTTTTTGCAGAGAGTTGTTGAAACAAGCATTCACTAAACATTTTCAATACTTTTTAGACGATATGCAAGAAAAGGCGTCAGGTTCAGCAAAGTATGATGAAGACCCAGCTATTGTGGAAGCACTGGTCGAATATATCTACAGCGGGGTTATCACGTTGACTAAGAGCAATGTTCAATCGATTCTTCCAGTAGCAAACTTATTTCAAATGGAATGGGTAAAGGAGCAAAGCGAGCAATTTCTCAAAAGCCAAGTAAGGGCAACAAACTGTTTTGAGATGCGAAGTTTTGCGGGTATGTACGTTTTGGAGCTCTGGCAATTTTATTTAAACTGAAAATATATACTGTCTTTCAGATATGTACTCTTGTAAAGAGCTTCTTGATTATAGCCAAAGCTATATCTTACAACATTTTGACGAAATCATATATGCCGAGGAATTTTTATCGCTTCCCTTCGAAGAGGTATGTAAGCAATTGATATAAGAATTAAAATACAAGTAAATACAAGTATGTCGGCGCACATACTTGTTGTTGTATGCCGCGAATATGAGTGCAGGCGTTAAATAAATATTGTTTTTTTCTCTGCACTGCTTGGAAATAAGAAATTTATTTTTTTTATCAGGCTAATAAAAATATCATTTTATGATATTTCAAGGATTTTAGAAAAAGTTATCTTATGCTTGCGCTTTTGATTCTTTGGTTTGATAAATTGAGGAGCTTGACCTCTCAGTTGTATGAGCAGAATGCGATCTGGGTGTCTTACCCTTCCTTATGCATACATAGTGCACGTTTTCAAGTTAAACTCTCAAATAATGTAACCATCACTTTTGATCACTTTTGCTACAAAAAAATTGGCGTCGGTCTCGACGCGCCACAGTTATTAATATCGTAGAATATAGCAAATTGAATTTAGTTTGCACTAATATGAAGGGAGAACCGACAACGCATGAAGTAAAGCGTATTTTTAAAGTCTCTTCTATTTGCGTCAGGCAAACAAATCGGGAGCTATGGATTACTTGTTTGAAAGTTGTTTCAAGTGTGCTTAAAAAACGATTTAATCTGGATTGTCATCACGAGAATCTAAACTGGACATTCCCCCTTCATAACTCAACTGGATAGGTTAGATTCGCTCTAAATATTTAGTAAAGAATACAATTCTACGGACCAACACTCTGGTGAAGGAAACAGAGCAGAAAAATTACAATTCTCTTTTTCTAATCTACTTTATGGAATCTGCTTTATGGAAGCTGTTAACTTAAGCAAAATTGAACATAGGTTTAGAATTTCTTTTTCTTGTTACTTTTGGAAAATTTATAAAATTCGTTTTTTTAAAGATCTTTGTAATTATAAACTTCGTTTAGTGTTTATGTAAAATTTTGGATACAATATTAGAAATGTTTGCTCAAGGATTTTAAAAATACATAAAAAGGTGAATTTTTCATCGAGTCAGTATATGCAAGTCCAAGTTGGAATTTATTATCAATCACAAGTTCATATGTTTCAAGCTCGAAAATTGATAAGAAAAAAGAAAAAAGTGGGTTTTGCCTACTCAAAGTTTACACGTAATGCGGATAGGCTTTATTCTACAAACTTTCGATTAAAAACTAGCTACAAACATCTTTTGCATTCCACATCAACATAATTTGTAATTTTTGAAAATATTCCAGATCAAGAAATTAATAATGGATGAGAACGTTTCTGTGAAATTCGAAGACAATGCCTACAAGGCGGTAGTAAAATGGATTAAACATGATCTGGAGGAGCGTAAAGCTCATCTCAGAGAATTAATGAGCCATGTTCGACTGCCTTTTGTTAGACCTGAATTTTTGAGACGACACATTATTACTGAACCTTTGCTTAGAAGTGATCAGGAGTGTAGCCAAGTTCTTATTGAAGCCTTCAACTACCAACTAACGCCAGTAAGCGAAAGAAATTCTTTGTGTCAGTTCAAAACAAATCGCAATGAAAAGTTTCATGTATTGCACTGAAACCGGCCAAAATATAAGCAAAATTTATGATGTCTCCGGGAATAAAACATTTCCCATTCAAAACATGCTGGACTGCAGATATTCTAACTCTGCAATCTTTTTGAACGGATTTGTATATTCAGTAGGTGGACAGGGTAGGGAAACATCTAGTTCCAACAGTGGAACGAGGGTTTTGAATACGGCAGAACGTTACGATACGTACAAAAAACAATGGAGTTACATTTCACCTATGAGTGTTGCGCGCAGAAACTTTGGAATATGCACTTACAACGATCGTATCTACGTTGTTGGTGGAAATCAGGTTTCAAGTGTAGAGAGTTATGATCCTGTAACCAACCTATGGACCAAGTGCGCAAATACGCCTGCAACATATGATAATGGCAATCGCGCAGCAGTCATAGGAAATAGCATTTACAGTATGGGGTGTGACGCTTGGTTAATTCGTCTCGATCCGAGAGAAGGCCGATGGAATAATTTGGATAAAGCCTCAAGAGATCTACAAACAGAATTTGAACTGGTCTCTTATGATGTCTCCTTGTTTTGCATTGGGTCGAATTGTCACCGCTTTGACGTACGAACACATAAGTGGGAACCGATGCCTTCTATGCTCTCCAAGCTAAACCGCCGCTCGGCAGTGATGATCGCAGATGATATTTATCTAATAGGCTGGAAAAAAATTGAACGCTATAACATACATGACAATGAGTGGGTAATAGTTGATTCAACCGCACTTGAATTCTACGATGGAGGAGCGGCCGTAATGAGCGACTACAGTTGATTTGAAGAATGAAGATCGAAAATAACGTACAGAATTAAATAAAATATACTTTCTGCCTGTATTAGATGTTACATAAATTTGAATTCTTAATTATTGTAAGCAAAACTATTGTTTTCACCTGACGGAAAACACAATTTAACCAATTTTTATCACTTATTTGAACAAAAAATCCTAAACAATGGTTTGTCTATAAGAGAAGTTTCTTCGAAAATTGCATTTTTTGCAGCGTATTCATTATTCCTTTTTTTTTCTTTTTCAAACTAACGTCTTCTCAAGTGGTTTTTTCAACATCAATAAAAGGTAACGTTTCTTATTAAATAGATGTTTTCGGATAACAGCGTCCCCTGGTATCATATAAAAGAAATTATATGCAAGGATTGAACCTAAGAAATGTCTTAGGTTGTGACGAGTCTAATGGAAAACGAAAGCTTTTTCCGAAAAAATGACTATAAAGTTTTGTAACTAAGAGAGAAGATAAATAACAAAAAGCTTTATATTTTGATTGGTGCTTTTCTTTAATGGGAATCAAATGGAAATTTTTGGTAAAGCTAATTTTTTATAATGCCTTTAATTTTTGGAAAAGAAAAATTTCAATCTCTGAACTTTCAAAAATTGAACCTAATAAACTCACGAGCAAAGAGATTAAATGCATTCGTTCATTTGGACTTATGATGGATATATATTTATTTAGTGTAACTCATTAAATACAAAGTTTTATTGCTTGCCAACGCTTTTAAATTCCAAGCCCGATTGTGTTTGTAACGGGCAGAAGATCGTTAATGTATTATTATCATTGCGCATTTTTAAAAATTTTTTTTAACATCCCTGATTTTAATATTTCCGTTGTCTATAATTTTTGTAGCGTTTCAGGCGTTGTTGGCAAACGCGTTTCTATTGAATCACATATTAATGAATATAAATAAATCACATCTTCCTAAAAAATAATTATAAATAAATTTTGCGTTTATTTTCGCGTCCAAACAAGAAAAAATTTTTAACTATTCTCTTAAAATATGTGAAGCAATTCCTTGAATTTGACAGCACTTTTAATTTAATTTGACAATTTATTAGTTGCACCATTTTTCACAAAGATGGCCGCGTTTTAGTAAAACAAGTAAATTATATTCACTTTGCTAATTAAATATAAATTGATTTGTAAGAATAATAATAATAAATGAAGAAAATCTATTAATTTTAGATTAAATTTTATCTAGCAATTGTTTAAAATAATGTGAGCATATGCAAGAAAATGTATCGAAACGTAATAATGTGCAAACGATGTTCATGTACGGCCGCTTTCACAATGAAATGAACGGGAGAAAATTGTATTGCAAAAGGGTGGGTAGGAATACATAAAGAGTGCAAAATTTCTTAACATTGAAAGATACATTGCTCGAATGAAGAAAAAGCAAACCGAATTAGATTTCTAAATCAAAAAGGAAATATTTGAAGATTGTGTGAGAAACAAATTTTGAAAATGATGCAATATAAAAGTGCTACCGCCAATCCGGCAGGGTCAGCGACGGCCTCCACAGCCGCTTCACAGACAGGACAACAAGTTCAGCAGCAGCAACAACAGCAATCACAATCGACTAGTATATCTACACCTATAAAAGGCACATTTGTCCAACCATCCACTACGGCTGCAAATGTAATAAATGCTGCAAGTCAAGCAAATCAAATACCTTTGTCTCAGATTATTAATTTGCAACAATTGCCACAACAATTTGTACAAGCAGCAACAGCCCAAGCTGCCAATCAGCAAGCTCAGCAATTGCCGCAAAATATGTTTCAAATTGTGCAGCCTATGCAAACAGTAAATATTGATGGGCAAGAGGCAATATTTATACCGAATCTTAATGCGCAACTAACTACAGCTCAACCGGTGAGTATTAATGGACAGCAAGCATATATAACGCCCAACGGGCAAATTGTACGAGCACCACAGGCAACTACTGGACCAACCGCTGTGCAATTACAACCGGCTGCGCAATTTATACAAGGATTAGGACAAACTGTGCAACTACCGACTAATTTCAATGGAACGGAACAAACATTATTTACCATACCAGGGACAAATATACAAATACCAGTTGCGACTGCAAGTTCCCAACAACAACAATTTCAACAACAACAGCAACTGCAGCAATTGTTACAGCAACAACAGCACCAGCAACAACAACAGCAGCAAAATCAAATGCAGATGCAACAAAACGCGAACGCAGCAGATGGCAATAACAGTGCTAGTGTTTCTCAATCAGGTACAACAGTTGCTACTACTTCGTCGACGGCGTCGATTAATTCCAATTCTGGAAATGGTTCAACTGCAACTAGTGTCACCACTGCCAATTTACCCGCATCCATAACCATTCCAGGAACAAATATACAAATACCGACTTCGGTAGCAGCTGCTAACGGTTTACTGGGTAACTTAAATCATCCATTATTAGCTAGTGGCGCAGCCATTAAATTGGAAAATGGTCAAACCTTGCAAAATATACAAATACGTCCTTCAGGACCGGGCTCGGCAAGTGGCCCTACTCAACTACAACAAATTGTGCAATTTCCCCATTCCATCCAGCAAACACAGACGGTTCCACAACAGTCCACATTGCAGCAGACGACAGTAGCTGTACAAGTGCCTATACAGACTGGTGTAGGAGGTCAGACTATTTATCAAACAGTTCATGTGCCTGTACAACAATTGGGTACCCCAGGTGGTATGCCGACTGCTAATTTATTATCTGCTCAACCACTTCCCATGCCCCAAATAATACCACAGTTCACGCAAATTGCACAAATTGTTACACCAAATGGTCAAATACAGCAGGTACAATTAGCTCCGTTGAATGCTTTAGGTCCGTATCAACAAATCCCTGCTAATGCTAACATTATACAAATACAAAACACTGCTCAACAACAGGCTGCTGTTCAGCAACAGCAGCAGCAACACCAACAACAAGTTGTAGCTCAACAGCAAGCGGTGGCCGCGCAACAACAAGCTCAGCAGCAACAACAGCAGTTGCAGCAACAACTACAGCAGCAACAGCAACAAATTATACAGGCGATTAATGCGGCGAACGAATCTGGCGCGCAAATACCCACCAATCAACCGATAACCATAACCAACGCTCAAGGTCAACAGGTTACCGTAATACCCGCACAACAATTACAGCAACTACAAAGACCCCCTCCCCCGCCCACCAACACGCAGGTACAACCTGCTCATAACCTAATACAACTGCAACAAATTCCAGGGTTGCAAGCTCTACCCATACAAAATATTCCAGGTATAGGGCAAGTTCAAATTATTCAAGCATCACACTTGCCGCCAAATTTGCAATTAGGGAGCTTGCAACAAGTTCTTGCGGCTGCGCCAACGCAATCCAGCACTACTCCATCAGCGGCTCAAACGCAGCCACAACAACAACAAACATCAAATGTTTCTGTTTCTGCTACGGCAGCGACAGCAGCGGCCCAAACGCAACCTCATTCAACATCCTCCTCACAATCACAAGCGAATGTCAGCAGCACCAATGTAACTTCCGTTACATGTTCTCAACCTTTACAGCTGCAAACCTCTGAAAGCGCAGTAAGCAATAATCAGCAAGCTAACAATTTGCAACCCAAACAAGAGCCGCAATCTCCAACACAAATGGCTCAAACCTTATTGGCAAACGTGACAACGACAACGGCTAATATAAAACAAGAACCACCAGATAGCCACAGTAGTGGGGCCGCTACAACCCAAATTAAATGGCTTATGCCGCAAACCGCAGCAACAGTGACACAGGTGATTAGAGGTCAAAGCCTTAATCAAACGAAAATCTCCTTTTAAACCCACGAATTTCTTACAGATATCACAGCAACAGCAGCAGCAAAGCCAACAGCAACAAACCACTTTACAACAACTACAGCAACAACATCAGCAACAACAAGTTCTAGCTAGTTTAGAAGAATTGGCCATACCAGTAAGTATACCAGCGTCATTGCAAATAACACCCGTCCTGCCACAACATCAACCATCTACTCCGCAATATGGTTTAACAAACGCTCGAACTACGATGATAAAGCCACAAGGTACCACACAAGCATTGACAGCCGTACCACCAAGTAGTGCGTCAACTACTACTATGACTAGCGGATCTGGCGCTACGCAAATCACTATAGCTACAACGACTACAAATAACACAGCCAACAATAGCAATAACTCAGGTGGCTTGCAGTTGTCTTCTGTTTCAGCAGGGCAACAGCAACAACAACAACAGAATACGTCTAACCTAATGACCTTACCGCCACCACCGCCACAAACGTCGGTTAATGTTAACATTAATTTAAATGAGCCGGGTGCTCTCGGCATTAAGCCGCGTCTGAAGCGGGTAGCCTGTACCTGTCCCAATTGTACAGATGGCGAGAAAAATCACAACCGGAAGAAACAGCATGTGTGCCACATAAAGGGATGTAACAAAGTCTACGGCAAAACGTCTCATTTAAGAGCTCATCTAAGATGGCATACAGGAGAAAGACCTTTCGTATGTTCTTGGCTTTTCTGTGGTAAGAGGTTTACACGTTCAGATGAATTGCAGCGGCATCGAAGAACTCATACGGGCGAAAAGAAATTTCAATGTCCACAATGTGACAAGAAATTTATGAGAAGTGATCACCTTTCAAAACATATTAAAACTCATCTAAAAGCCCGTTCACCCCTCCAATTAGTCGAAGTTGAACATATCAAGCAAGAAACTCAGGAAATTATTAAACAAGAAGCGCAGGACGCTACGGCAATACGTACCGGTGGCAATGTTAATGCAACTACAACAACAACAGCCGTTTTAGGATCAACGGGTACCGATGGAAGTGTATTGAATTCGAATGCAATGTCCTCAAATGATCCGAATGCTGGTATAGGAAACATGAAAATGGACACCAATTCATCTGCTGGTAATATGCAAGACAATGCTGTTGACCAAGCTGATAGCTATTGTGAGGAAGATGACTGTGAAGATGAGTACGGTGAAGATATGTATGAAGATGACAGCGGAGATGATGAAGAGCGAATGACCATTTCTCTTAACGAATTTGCCGAAAATTCTAACTAGCACGAGGCCGATCTGTTCATGGAACAGTTTTTAATGGACGAATTTGGAGTCTAAAGACAATACGACACAGGCCGCCATCAAAATATTGATGTGAAGGCACTCTACGCGTAGGTATAAAACGAAAATTAATTTAATTAATCAATTCCAAAAAATGGAATTTTAACGTAACTTTTTTTTTTTAATAGCTTAATGTTTATAGTCGATTAAGTGTATACAGTTTTTATATGTTTACAATATGTACAGTAGCAAAAATTATAAGCACTCGGTATAAGAAGAGCCCAGTATTGGTAGTTGGCATTTTTTATGAAAAACAAAAAGAAAGAACAAGAAGATATCATTGAACTTTAATGGTTATTATTAGGAGGAAAGTACACTTAATTAAGTGCTTGTAAAGTACTTTTTTTCTACTTTATATTCGGATACATAGGTGTTTTTTTTTTTAGTTTCTCATGTAAATAAAAAAGGAGTTTAAATATAAATTCCGTGTTCTTTTTTCAATATTCAATTGATTGCATACACCAGATTTTTGAATGAAATTCATTTTTTATGTAAAAAAAAAAAGAAGAAAATCATGTTAATTATAAAATAATCAAGGGTTCTTTTTGCAAGGTTTTCAAAATTTCATTCACTATTGTTAATTATTTTTACATATGTTTATATATAATTTTTTTTTTTTTTTGGAAATTTTATTAATACGATGATAAACTGAAAGTAATTATATAAATATGCAGGCAAATATTATTAGACATTAACAACTTAAAATTTATGCACAATTAAATATAAAGAAAATAAATTAAAAAATTCTAATACAAAAAATTAAAAATAATTTTATTTAAAAGAAAATTAATCTTGTACCTTTTATTCTTGTAGAATTTTTTTATCATATTTTTTATAAGGAGATTTTTATTTTTTTCACTAAACTTCGTCCTTGAGGCAAGACATTCCCATAAAATACCTTTAAAATCCACGATATTCCAATTGTAGACAAGCGGTCCACTTTCGTTAACATTCTCAACTAATGCATGAATTCATATATGAATTGTGGAATTATTTTTACATTACTTCTGTCTCCTATCAACATCAGAAATTATTAGGGTTAACTCTTTTTGTTGCATGACAGTTTCTCAAGGTATGAGAATGATTTGAGAGAGATATGAGAATATCAGCTGTTTTTCGTTTTTTTCATCAGCTTAACAGTAAACCTTATCAGTAAGTGTCATTTTGCCGACGGCATTGCAACTTAACAGTAACACTTAACACTAACATTTTGCATTGCAACTTAACAGTAACCCTTATTAGTAAAAAAAAATTGAGATTGAGAGATAAACTCTTCTTAGAAGAGACTTACGTTGAAACTTTCGATTTTTTGTTCGAGTTGGAGTTCGAGCGGAACAGGTTTGGCCGTACATTTGAAGCAAGCAATGACGCATATGACTCCCACTAACAGGTAAAGGCAAATTTCCAAAGAAATTTGTTTGTCAGAGCTAAGATAAGCAACATATACTCGCATAATCGTCAAACGCAAAGAATATGAAGTTAGGTTTTAATACAACGGACTGACAGACCGGATGGACGTATCATATCGTATATTTTCGTCATACACAGTTAACTGGATACACCTAATCCTCTTTTTACACGGGAAATACCACCCCAAAAGATGTTGACTGAATGTATGATTACCTCGAAATGAATGATAAATGAATATGCGTAGATAAAGCGAATTTCAACACCTGGCAGCACTAATAATTGGGGAATTTAACTTATTTATAATATTTTTGTATTCTTTTATTAAAACCTTGTGCGAAAAGTAAAGAAAATCTTAAAAAATGGCTGAGAAAAATGCCGATCAAAGCATTATGGACAAATCTATGAGGTCCGTATTCGGTAAGTATTGGAATCAACCAATATTAAGTAGATTTTTAAAAATTAACAAATGCATTCTTATCATAGTGGGAAATATTCCACACGAAGCCACCGAAGGAAAAGCTTAAGGAAATATTTAGTGAAGTGGGAGCGGTAGTATCGCTAAAGTTAGTCTATAATGTCAATGCAATAAATAGTGAATAATTAAGTGAATTCACAGCATTAGTACACAAAGTAAATTTTACTCTCAGAGTAGAATGAATATAACAGTAAACGTGAGCAGGAATTTTTGTAAATTAATACAATTTTTCCCTGCGCACAAAAGTTTAATAGACTTTCTTTTATTGAATAATTAAAAGTTTTATGCAGTCTTTCTTTTCAAACGTCGTCTCGTGCAAATTAAGTGAAAAAAATTTGAATTAGAGAAATAAAATCATTGCAAATTTTCTTTGACAATTTTTAATCAATTAATTATGTTACACTATATGTGTTTTAAAGGAAACAAATTTGTAATAGTTTGCTTTCAGCACCAATTCATTTGCGCAGAAATCAAGTAATTAGAACAATTGAAAAGCTTAAAAAAACATATCTAAATACTTATATAATTTTTATAAGTTTTCTCAGATGCTTCCCAATTCAGTGTCGCCATTATATACTGAAGGAACAAATATAACAAAACCAAAACACAAATATAGTATAAAAAATAGAATTTAATAAATATAGAGTGACTTATATGCGCTCCGCACATATATATATATGTATAATAATTACTTGAGTAAGAGACAATTCCTTGCAGGAAGTATGCTCGCTATACTTAAATAAATATAACCATGGAGAAAACATCAGATGTCAGAAAAAGTTTGCTTCTTCCCTATTTTAAAATTTGTAAGTTTACAATTATTATATATATTGCTACATAGATAACATTTAAATTATTGTTATATATATATATACGTTATATAAAGACGTACACTTGATAATAAAATCTTTTGATTTTCTTATGCTTAATTTTTCGTATTCTATAATTCAATAATTTCTTATTTATACATTTATAAAATATAGATTCTCAAGGAAAAAGTATAGACCAATTATATTCCAAAAATGCTCATCTTGCGTACATACGAAAAGTCCATGCCACTCTAAACGTCTCTCTGTCAGGTGACCAGACTGCATTATATGGTTACATTCAATTGTGCTCGAGAAGCTTTAAAAACTGGAAGGTATCGAGGAAATGCCAACATCTTTGGTGGGAATAACATCTAACTTCGACTAACTCTGTTTTGCGCGTTCTACAACAATATATGTAAATAAACAGTTCGTCTAATCAAAGATCGGAAAGACCAAGGATCATTTCCTTTGAACCTATATCAAATGTGTCTTGCCGATTGACGTTGTCAATGCAACCAGCGGATGTGGCATCGAGGGTAAACAATTTTTTAACACGTAGTTGCCACTAGTACCGCATGCGGTTGTTGTTGCAATTTTGAATTTTTCTTTGCATTTGTCTCGCGCGTACGTTTATTTACATTTCAAAAATAGTACAAGTTCTATTTGTTGTTGGCAAACGTCTTTTGGAAATAGTGAACTTGTGGCAGATTCTTAAACTTTTTAACAAATATGGAATCTGGTTTGGTGTGTTATGAGGAACGCGGTAATACTCCTTCCTATATAGTAGTATTTACTAAACGCTCCCATTTTCAATATTTTACTTTTTGTGCGTTTACAACATATATAATAATATAAAATAGTTTACCAAAGTTTAATAAATTCGTAAGAGCAATAAATAATAAAAGAAATAACGATTAATATCTTTAGGTAAAAAACTCTCTTCTTTTATGTATAGAAACTCTGTAAGAATACGGTTCAATGTACTTAAACATCCCCGTTTTTAAATTATTATTGCATTTCTTTCTGATGAATTTGACAGTCTTTTGAAGTATTTCGTAGTTTTGGTAACTTTGTATTCCGAAAAAAAGAATTGAGAAGAAAGGAACGAGTTTTCTTCAATTTGCAGCAAAATTAATTTAAAAATAAGTTTTAAAAGTGTAATGTATTAAGTGTTTCTTCAAGTTGATTAAGAATAACTTTTACACTTAAAGTTATTAAATATTTGATTTTAATTGTACAAAGAAAAAAAGACGAAAAGTTTGTAAAAAAGACGGCGAACAAGTGAAATATAGAAAAAGGAGAAATTAAGGAAAAAAAAGAATTGTAAAGAAGATAATTATAGTTTTTTCTAGTACTGGAGGTGATTTTTCCTTTATTTGTATGATGTTACTTGTAAAATGAGCGCATTGCATGTTTTGATTTTTTTGTGTTTTGATTGCTTTTTGCCTTTGCTAGAAACTTTGTGTAAATCTGCTTAGTTTGTTTACATTTCGGTAAATTTGCAAATGTTGCGTTGAAAAAGTTTTCTTTGCTCTCTTTGTTGTATTATTCTTTCTTAGTTTGTTTTGTGTCGTTGGATATTAGCAACATAAAATGCAACGCTGCATTAGTGTTATTACATATAAATAGTGAAATTTGAGCAAGGGGTAAATAAAAAAATGTGGTTAAGTTGAAAGAAACAAAAGAAAAGCACGAATTGTTTTCATTTAACGCAATATTCATTTTCATAGATAATACAAATAAATAAAATAAGATCTAAAATGATAAACTAAATGAAAATTTGATGAATTTTATTTAGAATCTAAAATAATAATCTAAAATAATTTTAAACGCAAACCAAGTGCTATCTCTTTGCTAACAGTTTCAGAAAGTTGCAATAAAGTGGTGCTTAATATTTATTAGGGACATTGAACATTTTTAAAGAAATTTTTAACTTATAATTCGATATTAACAAGAAATTAATCAAATTTGGTTGAAACTAGTGAAAATATAAAGAAAAGTGTTCACTCTAGTGAAAATTCTTTATACGTGCGTTTATAGTTTCTTTAGACAATTGGGCTAAAAGTGGATGCCGTCAGGTTGGCTTTAATACACGAAAAAGAATATATTTATGTTCGAAATATTAACTTTAAAATTTTTTACTTGGTTGCTCATTTAACAATTTGTGAATTTTAAGTAAAGCATTATTTGTGTTCCTAATTTGTTTTTGCTCAAATTTCCTTTTCTTCAAATTTAATATATATTTTTCTGCAATATTGACTGCTACCTTTGTTTATGTTTGTACGAAGTCGTCTTGCTTCTTTGCTGTTTCTCAATGCAATGCTGAGCATTTTAGTTTCTTTTACTTTTTTGCATGATTTCATTATGTGGTCTCATTTCGCCCCCATCAGCGTTACTGTTTTGCTGTAGTGTTTAACTTTCTTTTATTATTTTAGCTTGAACTTCCAAAGGTTCATTCACATTATATTTAGGACAAACAGTAAATATTGTTTATTGACCAAATCAACGAAAATAACGAGAGGTGAACGTACATACATTTTTATTTTGCCATGCCTTGAAAGCGAGAACACCAACATCTTACATCTATTTGGTTACATAAAGAAAGACATATTTGCAGAAATTTACCAAACTATTGAAAGAAGTAATGACACGTTGACGAACACTAAGCCTTATATTGTTAGATTTAGATGCCTGTTCTTTGCAAGCATTCTAACAAAAGAATATTTCTGTTCGGCATCATCGAATTTTCGTTCAACAAGATTGAAATCAGTAATGTTTGCAAGTTTGGACATTAATGCTGCACAGCATTGAGCTTATTTATTTTTTAGTATAACTCCATAGAAGGTTCAAAATGGAACGGGGATATTATGTTCAACTGCAGCAAAACCTTTTATATGTACCTTCTCTTAAAAAAAAGAAAAAAACTTAAAAAAGTAACATTCGGCGCGGGCCGAATCTCGCATACCCTCCACTATACTTTTCGCATTCTACTCTCCAAGTTCTTTTATTTGGTACCCATATTCGCTGGCATTATTGTGAAAAAATTAGTCGCGGTATCTATCAAATTCATTTTAGAATTAACCCATTTCTAGGCAGATAATATGTCTTCATTTGAGGAATGTACAAAATAGCTTTACGCATTCTGTCTCGTTTGCCTTATGATAGATAAGCATAAAACCTCAAAAAAGTGAAAACGAAATATAATTTACTCACTTGTAACTTTATGTAGGCATGGACGATTTTTTCAATTTTTGCACGTAAAGAGTAGTGTGTTTCGTAAAGTAGACGTGGAAAATTTCAGCTCTCTAACGAGTAAAAATCCATTAATGTTTGTTAAGAACAAGGGAGGTGCGTTCACTTTATGCTCTACTGCGGGTGTTTGCTCTGACCAATCTGGCTCATTTTCAATACCAACCTGCGTGTAAAAACTTCAAATGTTTCTAGTAAATTTGAAGTCCATATCTTAATTCTTGCAATCAAGAGAGTACGAACAACAAACACCAGAAAGCCGGACAGATATGGCTAATTCAACTCAGAATTTCGCGCTGATCAAGAATGTATATACTTTATAAAGTCTCTGAAGCTTCCTTTTGGTTGTTTACATATATTATGAATAATAAACAAAATGAGTATACCACTATCTTACAGTGATGGGTATAAAAATGAAACTTGTATACTGCACAATATTGGGGGGACGTGACCGATTTTTTCCAAAGTTTTAAAAGTCCCGCAGGTTCACCTATAAACTTACGTTTTTCTCGCCACATCTGTACTCCGTTAGTAACGGACAAAGTCTTTTGAGAAGAGAGTTATTCTCAGTTTATGTTATATTGTAGGCGTGTTTTTTGAACGATTTGGTCTGCGGTAATTTCTATCGTTTTTGCCAAATTAATAGATAAAATATTTTAATTTTTGAGACTGGAAAATGTTAACTACACCTAAACCAACTCAGACAGAAAAAATTTGCAATTATTTTACATTTACTTTAAATGATGGATGATGATGGAAGTTTCCTTCGAAACGAACACAGTTTTCTTACCTATTTGTTTCCATTAGATAAACAGTTCAGTAATTTCCTCTTTATACCTCTTTCTATTTATACGAGCGGAAGCCCAACTAGTCGAGTTAAATACTGAACCATACTTTGATTTTGATGCATTGAATAATTTTCTATAGAAAATTAGTGGATCTTCCCGAATGAGTAGTATTTTTTTTATTATCAATTAGGATTAGAAATATGAAGAAACTATGTATAGAACGATATATATTCAATTTTTAGCTTGCCTTATATGTCCTCATTTTTTTTTGGCAGTCATACAGTGAAAAGAGAATTCCTTGGATTTATGTATCTTACGCTTTCATTTTGAATATGAATAACGCAATGAGCGATTTTCTATGGGCTACAATCTTACTTAGTATTGGGCTTCGAAAGTTTGCCAGAATTCATTTTGCGGGAGAATTAATCTTACTTTAAAAGCTGATCATTTTACATGCTCAAAATTCCCTCCGTTCACATATTTCTCACTCATACGCTCGGACATATGGAAAACAACGTGAATCGGCTCAATATTCTTTAGTTTATACTATCTATTATAAATCGTGCGTCTAAAGTGTAATAATGAAAAATACTGCAATTTTTCTTAATGAAAATGGGAGGAGCTTTTTGAAGCGTTTACGTTGTGGGCCAGTTTAGAAGCCTAAGGCTGCGAAGTTAAGCAAGATAATCAATATAATTAAATTAATCTGTTTGAAAGTGGAAACAGACAAGTCGTTGATATATGGTGTAAGTCCTAGCACATCCGAATGAATGATTGTCTTCGTTTCCTAGCTAGGTTTTTAAAGCGGAGGCGATTGGGCGTCCGCTTCCGTAGAATGAGTGATCTGTCGTGTTAGTTAGCTATGAACCTGCAATCGTAGACCTATGATGTTGAAATGCCGAGATAATGCAATTCTTTCAATTTGGCCTAAATGTAGAAGGACATGATCCCATAAAAATATTCTACTGCGCCTCGTTTGTATCGGTTGTAAGAAAAGGCAGGAGAGATTCAGACTAAGCTATGCATTAGTCTGGCTGTCTTTTGCAGTGGAGAGTCCTTTATGAAAAAATTTTGAATACGAGATTCCTTCCAAGAATACTACCAGCAACAGTCAGATATTACATGAGTTATATATATTATATTTACCGGATGATGGATAAGCAAGTTTCGCCTTGAAAAGAATACAATTTTCTTTTTTCTTTGCGAGTCCCAAAAAGTTCAAAAATTTCATTCGCGTTTAAATATTGAATCAGTTATATGTATTGTAATGTATGTCCGTCTTTTCTGAATTTTAAGTTATTTATTTATTTTACTAATGTTTACAAGACTTTAGCTCTCGTTCTGCCCTTGTTCGTTCACTCATTTTTCGGCCGACTTTTAACTCCCTTTGTCTTCCGCAAATACTCTACTTGGGTGTCCGTCTACAAGCAAGTCGCCATTATATAAATTCATACCTTCATTTTTGATCCGTTAACCTGTCAAGCTTTTTCTGCAAAATTTCTGCCAATTATTGTTGTTGTCTCGTAGTGAGTGGCCACCTGGATTATGCAGGTGAAGCGGCATAAATGTGTTCTTGGTTTTCCCCGTTTTTAGAAATTAATTTCTTAGATAATCAATTAATTTTCATGAAAACTTAATTCATCAAAAATGGCATTCTCGTAACTATATTGTACCTGTCGTAGGTGAAAAGAATAAAATTTCCTTTTTTCTTTATCTCATAATTTCTCTTCTCCCATTAGCTTTCAGTTATTGTCATTGTTTGTTTATATCGTGAAATGTGTATAAATAGTAGTAGTAGCAGTGGTTGTATATTATTTTAATAAAACACTTTTTACACACACTTACGCTGCGGCAATAACAACACCAAGAATTGTAGTAACAATATACAACAATCACAGCAACAACAAAAATCATAATAATCAACAAAAAACTTTATTAATATTTTTGCAGAGACGCTTATCATCAGGCGGTTATTATGAAAGGTTATAATTTTTTTAAACATTATTTTTATATTAATAAATAATAAAGTATTTTATATGCAAATCAAAAAAAAAAAAAAATTAATTTCTTTAAGTAAATTCAAAAAATATATTCAAATTTTTATTTGTTAAAACATTTTCGATTTAATTTCCTGGACAAAATTTTTCGCTATTTCGTTTTGCTTCATTTTATGTAAAAATGTAACTAATCACGAAAAGTGAATTAAATTTAAAGTTAAAAATACTATTGATTTTGAAATTTGTTTTTTACAATTTATTTATATTTTTTTTTCTTGTTTTATTCTCTTAACAAATCTAGGCAATCTATATAAAATGTCTCGTAACAAGGACAAATATGAAAGTGCAAATCGTAGGCAACAGATATTTATGTCATCCGAAGATGTGGCGGCCGGTAAGAAATCGAATTGGACTGGCATTGAGATAACAGGTATTTAGAACTAAAAAACTATTAAAAATAAAAAAACGAATAAACATCTTCTTTTTTAATATCCTTTTAGGTTGTGTACGCAATATTAGCCCTTCGCTGTGGGAGTTTGAACATTTAACCGCCTTATATCTCAACGATAATCAATTATTGCGCCTACCTGCCGATATTGGTTTATTGGTTAACTTACGTACATTAGACGTATCTAGTAATAAATTGCGTAGTTTACCGGCCGAACTGGGAGAATTAATACAATTGAGGTAAGTTATTAGTTTAATCATTTCTTAAGCTCATATTATATCTCCTTTTCAAAGACATCTGAATTCGTTTTTTAGTTTGAGAATCTGAATTAAAGAAAAAAAACACAGATCTATTGGTGCAAGCAAATATTTGAAAAAGTTAGTAGTCCCCTACACATTTCAATTTAAATTATCTGTGTCAAGTGAGTGTTCGTAGGCTCAAAACTCCAATGGTAGAGTTTAGCTTGTTCGTAGGGATAGTAAGTGCTTACCGAGTTGGGATACACTTCCTAGGTTGCGCCCAGCACCTTTTTCCTTTCCCTTTTCTCATTTGTTTCCCATCATGACTGTGCTACGCGAATAAAGAACATTACCCGAGTCATTGGTCATGTTAAATGGAGAAATATGTTTTTTATTGTAATATTTTGTATTAATTTTTAATATTATCTAATATCGTAGAGCTATAACGTTATCTTTCGATTTTCAAATAACTTCTTCAAAAGTCCCGCTTTTGCTTCATTTGTCAAAGACAGCCGTTTTACACATTAAACGCTGCGAAATGACTCACACAACACTAAGCAAATGCTATTATCCGATTTGTAACCCCTAATTAACATCAAGATTTCTATCACAAATCTTTAATATCCCGGCAGAGATACGCACTTCTACCGAATCGCTCTTACCCTCATTTCTATTCAATGGTTGTTACAATGAAACTATGCTAACATATTTTTGTTTAGAAAAGGTTTCAAATGAACATAAATATTTTCTAATGAGACATGTCAAGTAGAGTTCTAGAGAAGTTATAAGTAGAAATGAATAGAAAACAATATCCGAGCAGAGTTTTTCTCTTAGCATACGTAGTCTTTTTAAATCGCTTGTTCAATTTCCTGAAATTGCAAGAAAGAAACATCTCCTAGGCGAAGTTTTTTTTCACACGTACCCTAAAAAGGAGGAAAAATTTACAGTGATTGTTAGCGTCACACTTCAAACTACAAATCTGAGCAAGTCCTACTAAATTGTTGTACTTTGTTATATCTAAAGATAGTATTTAGTATAGACTCAGTTTCGAATTGAAAAAATTTCCAAAGCTGCTGTAAGTGAACGAACATGTAAATTTTTGAAGTGTGTTAATTCAAAATGGATGCTTTTCAAGCCGTTTTAGAAGTAATTGAAATTTTTGTTCCTTATGTCTATGCATAGATTATTTGTATGTACCTATAAGCGTTTAAATTTTTTGAAAACTTCATTATATTCGACAGTTTATCTATGTATTTTCTGGCATTTTATCTATTATCGCAAATGACGTGGCTTTCAATACAGCACAGTTTAGCAAGCATTGTAGTCAGTTATCCTGCGTTGTTCCTTTAGAATTTACAAACTTTTTTTTTCAAGGGCTAATATTAACAAACACATATACATTTATAAAGAGTTATTTTAATAAGAGCATGAGCATTATCCTAAATCGCTGCCCGCCCATATCTTAATAAATATATCAACATATTCAAATTATTTATTTGCTTCGATTTCGTTCAGGCCGAATAATATTTGATTTCTACGTTTTAATTAATATTAATTGGTTTCAATTTCTTACATTGCAGGGAACTTTTGCTAAACAATAACTTTCTTCGTGTATTACCCTATGAGATCGGAAAATTGTTTCATTTGCATATTTTGGGTTTAATGGGTAATCCACTGCAAAAGGAATTTCTCTCGATCTACAATGAACCCAATGGCACTCAGAAATTATTGACTTACATGTTGGATAATTTGTCAAGTAAGTGGTTTTTCATTTAAATTTCTTTAAAACATTCCTATCGGTATATAATGTCGTCAGTATAATTGCAATAATAATGATGATGTTCAGCTAAAAAGTTGTCGTTTTTCACGCTTTCTTAAAAAATGAGAGTAATGTATTCATTTCATTTCAAAAAATACCCGTTTGAAAATGTCAATAGAAAGAAAAACGAAAAACACAAAAAAAAAAAAAAATAATTCAGGCAAGTTTTCTTTCGCTTTGCTGCAAGCAAGCAGCAGCAGCAGCAGCAGCGCTTACAAATGCCATCCATCCTCCAATACAATTAAAAAATGTGAACAACAAAGAAATCGTCTCAATTAAGTTTTAAAGCAAGAATGGAAATGAAAATGAAAATGAAATTTCGTCCGTTTGTGGTTAAAACGGCAAACATTTGACGCTTGGTGATAATCATGATGATGGTAGTTGCCCGTTGCACATTTAAATTGATATTCGACGCCTTTTAACTGAATCGGTCACTACTAATTAGGCTATTGCTATACCCAATGGCGATGGCAGTTTAGTTATTCAGTAGCGAGTTTAGTCCGCTGTAATAATGATAGCCAGAAACAAAAAAAAAAAGAAACAACGAAATCCAATGCCCACATATATGAATATTGCTAATCAACTTTATGAAAACTTTGACCATAGTGGAAATATTGTACATATATGCAAGTTATAAGACATATATGTGTATATGTATATGTGTATATTTATATATATATATATATATATATATAAGTCTCATACGAGAAGTAAAGTAAATGAACAAAAAGAGAAAGTTTAGTTATAAAGAGCAGTTACGAGAAATATAAACAGCATCATCAACCTTAAAGCGGCAAAATTAACGTCATCATGATCTTAGTAGCATGAAGTATTTTTTTTTTTTTTTTTT